>JALIZH010013449.1:40000-100765 GCA_030522465.1 Rhipicephalus appendiculatus | reverse complement strand
AGCCCCATACATTGACATGTAGGGAGGGGGGGCTGCGACGAACGCCTTCGCCACCCCCTGAAGGGGAACCCTGCGCACGCCTATGGGTATTCATGTTAAAGAGACAGGGCGCGCAAACACGGCCACAAGAGAGTACTCGGTAGGGCAAACGAGTCGCTGTGTTAACCAGATATTAATGGAACATACGAGATTGCTAACCGGAGGCTCACCGTCGAATCTGTCTTTACATTGCCGATAGTGCAAGTGCACGCTGAAATTCGATGAATGCGCGATTTCGTACCGGCACAGGAATTAAGAAATCGCGTTTAATGGTAGAGGCCCGGCATATCGATAATAGTGGTTAGCGCATGCGCGAGTCAGCCCTCGATTAAAGCTGCGTAATGAGGAAACCAAGTGTCTGAATAGTTATCTCTCACGTAGACAACCACGCGTGCTGGATTGATAGGTTTGCCTATTGCATGGGCAAGCGCAGATACGGTTTTCGTGCCTTCTTTCTTTTCCCGCCCTTGTGCGCCTTTGCAGCTGTTAGTCGGCGTGTGTGGTGTCTTTGACTTATCTCTTCTGTCCGTGTTTGCAGGCCCAGTCCCTTTATCATGTTAGAAAGTATAGCCCGTTTTCAGCACCTAGTCCGACCGTTCCCATAGCCGGCTGAGCAAAAGAGTCGCTACAGAAAGAGAGCCTTTATCGATTAGCAGAGTTAGCGAACATTCGCTTGCTACTTTGCCGGCCGGTTGGTTTGTGGTCTAGAGTACCTGTTCGCCCGGTTGTTCGGAATCCCTGTCCGTATAGAGTGGGCACCCTTCAGATCGAATGCATAGGAGTAATGTCGATCTCCGGATAACAGCATTCGCTGCCTGTGTAATGTGTTCAGGTACATTTCAACGAATTACATCGGTTGTAATAATAATAATATCTGGGGTTTTACGTCCACAAACCACGATACGATTATGAGAGACGCCGTAGTGGAGGGCTCCGGAAATTTTGACCATCTGGTGTTCTTTAACGTGCACTGACGTTGCCGCACAGTACACGGGCCTCTACCATTTTGCCTCCATCGAAATGCGACCGCCGCGGCCGGGGTCGCACCCACGACCTTCGGGTCAGCAGCCGAGCACCGTGGCGGCATCGGAGCGCCATGGCGAGCACCAAGCATGGCGGAAGTGCGCCGAAACGTCCTTTCTTATCGCAAAAAAGAAAAAAAAAGAACAGTAAAATAATCGATTTCTTCGAAAACAGTGTCTTGCGTCTCTTCCACCTACTTTCGGGGACTGGGTATGACGATGCCCGATAACGATGATTCCTGACCGAATTCGACTACCTCATTTACTCGCACACTACTGGTACTCGTTAGCGTTGGTTAAGAGAGATTTATTTGTAGTAAAGCGATGAACGGGGCTAACTGGTGGACGTTTGTAGTGAATGTATTTGTAGAAAGGCAGAGAGGCCGGCATGAGCTACAATTTGCTCTGACCTGCTGTACTCCACCCTGGAGAAGGGGGGACGGTGAAGACAAGAAACCGATGCATGACAATGATATCGTATAAGTGTATGCGTATACACAGGTCAACACAGGTACATCACGTTGGGCCTAGTCTAAAGTCGTGCGTCTATAGTCTAGCTTGAAGAAGGGTCATTACCGCTACTCTAGTCATAGCAGCTGTGCTGTTGGCGTCAGGCCAAGGACCTAATTCTAGCTCATCAGATTTAAAGGCGAAAGCATTATATGCTTCACCAAACTTCTTAGTGGATGCAATATAATCGACTAGAATATAGAAGAAGATGGCTTTCAGCTTCGAATCATCTTAGGCAAATGCTTTTGATCTATTATCACGACTTTTGATCTATTGTCAACTCGCGCAATAGAAGAAACCAGTTTTTAATGCTGGCTAACATTGTTGTTCAACGTTCTGTTCAGCCTGTTGGCTGTCCGATGCTTTAACTGCTCCATTGTCTATATCTACTCTCATTGCAATGAATGAATTGCATTTCTCTCATTTGTTCTTTTTATAATTATTATTTTTATGTGTGGTCGGCGGAGTGCCAATGTGTTAGCCTGCGGTTGTCACGCCACCTCTCGGTTTCGAGGTTGTTGTCGTTCAACGCACAATTGAGTCGTTGACGACAGCGGCGTAGCCAGGGGGAGGGGGGTTCACCCCCCTCCCCCCCCACCCCGAAATTTTTCAGTTTTGCTTGCGTATATATATACACGCACACATACGAACGCACGCACGAACATACATAAAGTATGGTTCAACACCCCCCCCCCCCCTCTCACCCCCCTGAAAAAAATTTCTGGCTACGCCCCTGGCTGACAACACCCGGTAGTAGGCACAAGCTGTCCAGCTCTCTATTGGACGTCATCCTGTATGTGGCCTGGGTAATACCACCTAATCATCTCCTGCACGGGCGCGACTTCGTTTTTCTCTGCACTTCACTTCGGCTACGGCATTAACTTTCAGTCCAATCGAACCGGCAGCCCTCGCGACACGTGCAAGACAAGAAAGGGTCCCCGTTTCAGGACGTTTGCTTCGAAAGAACGTTCGGGAACAATCGCTATTATGACCAAGGATATTGTACGTCACGGCAGTCCGGGAGATTCGAGAAGCTCTACTGCCATAGCGCCATAGCACAAAATAATTCGTAACATTTTTGAACTGGTGTAGCGCATTATGGTAAAGAAGAAATGGCCGATCAGACCGACACACGAGGATAGAGCGCTAACTTCCAACTGAAGTTAGCGCTCTATCTGTAGTTCTCAGTTGGAAGTTAGCGCTCTATCCTCGTGTGTCGGTCTGATCGGCCGTTTCTTCTTTACCATAATGAGCTACACAAGTTCAAATACGACGAACCAACTCGCCCAATCTTCAATACTTGTGGAATTCATAACACTTCTTTTCTTTTTAGGGGCGAAGCACCTTAAGACCCACAATGTTCCCTCCGTCCCTAAACCGCCGTCCGGCGTCCTACAGAAGATGTAGCGCAGGTGCATGTGAACAAACCGAAACATCTGTGAACAACAAAAAAGGTTATTGAAAAGGCTGTTAACCAGAACAAACAAAATAAAATGGCCACAACACCGCAAAAACCCCGACATTTAACCACCCATCAATCAAAGAATATGACAGAACAAAAGGTTAACAAGAACAAAATAAAAGGCTGTTAACCAGAAGAAAATAGGAGGCCACGATTCATGATTCGACGCACACTGCTTCGCCCCGTCATCAGCATCCACTTCGCGGATATGCGTAGGACTTCTGCAGTGTGGTTAGAGCTTTCTAATAAAGCGTTTTATTGGTGAACGCTAAAGTTTCAGAGGCCTCTTCACTTCAAACCAAGGAGTCCTAGGAATCCGCCCTCAAGAGTCCAGGACATATACAACAACTCCAGGCCGTCCAGAAGGCCCATGATGTCGCGGTGGGTCTAGGCCTGCCAGTCACGTCATGGGTGATGCCATTCGGATCATACCGGGTGCCCCCGGGCGTGAGTTTTTCAGGACCTCAATAATGTTATTGTCATATCATATCGTTAAAACTCTCTAAAGGGAGTTTTAACGATATGGTATGACTATAACATTATTGAGGGCACTAAACTCTCTAAGAGAGTTCAGGTGACGGGCACTAAACTCTCTAAAGAGAGTTTTAGTGCCCGGCACCAGAACTCTTCATCAGAGAGTTTTAGGGCCGGGAACACCTAGCCATTGTGTCCGCGCGTTCGTGCGCCCTATTGTACATCTTCCCGTTTTCTTCAGTTCGACATCCCGCACTCAAAAAGAGCTCAAAGAAACGCAAGGGCTTCTTTCTGTACGCAAATAATTTTGGGGCCCCACCCCTGAAACTCTCTAATAGAGAGTTTTAGAGCCAGGGTCCCAAAGCGGCTCGCGTACGTAAGGCCTTGCGTTCTTTGTATTATCCAGGGGTGCGACTGGGAGTGGAAATGAATGCGAAAGCGTGCGTACGTAAGACCTTGCGTTTCTTTGAGTTCTCTTTTTGATTGCGACTGGGAGTATAAAGGAACACAAGAGCGTGTGTACGCAAGCGGCTTAGTTTACCCGGGACTAAATCTTTCTAATAATTTTTGTTAGACGAACATTCCCACCTACCACACCAGCTAAACAGGGCATAAGAAGTGGCCATAGGCCAATTACAAACAGATACCTTCCTGAACCCACTTCACCTTCAAACACATATTTCCCGAAGTACACAAAGAAGACACATGTAAGATATGCAAAAATGAAACAGCCACACTCAAACGCATGCTACGAGAATGTAATGCTCAACACACTATATAGCGAGTTGAACTCCGAGACCCTATCACTGAGGTGGGCCGCCGCTCTGCGCATGCTACGACCTCGGCGACCAACTCTGGGCCGTCCAGCAGGTCCGCGAGGAAGCGCTGAGACAAGATCTCGACGTCCCATCGTGGGAGACCTGAGCCCGGGTCGCCTAAAAACCCTGCAGGGCAATGCAATAAAGTTGCAACCAACCAACCAACCAACCAACCAACCAACCAAGTCGGTGTCAGCCTTTTTTCAAGCACCACAGAACGTGCGTTAGCGAGTCTACTGCACGTATTTGGCGAGTACGCGGTGAACGTCTCCGGGCCCGACGAGGAGGGGCGAGGGAGGGGGAGGGGGGGTGAGACCGGGGAGACCCTGCGACGGGGCCCCGACAAAGAGTGGAGAGGAGGAGACGCGAGGGTGCGCGTGAGAGAGAGAGAGAGAGGGGGGGGGGGGTGGAAGGGCGACCTCGCCCGTCTTTAGCCCTCACTGTCTGGGAGACTCTATCTACCTACCTTCCCTCCATCTCCTCAATCTTTCTTTCTTTCTCTCTCTCTCTTGTAAAGTTGAAAAAGAAGAAGGCGAGATGAGGCGGGGTGAGGCAACGCCAGACGCGATTGGGCAATAGTTTGCCCAGAACAAAGAAAAAGACCGACCGCAAAGGGGAGCAGCACGGCTACGCGAAAATAAAAGGAAGCCCGTCATCGCAGACCTATTGCAACGAGCGCTGGTATACTGTAGCGCAGGCGTGATTAATGAATTCGCACAATGGTCCGTTCATTCCGATAGATCCCCACCCCGTGTCCACGTGCCCGCTCAACAATGGTCCGTTCCTCCCGTATCGAGGTGTCAATACATCTACCGCTATTGCATCAACCTGATGTCTTGATGCACTGATTTAATCAGTAATTTTTAATTACGTTGAGTAATGTAAGCCTAAAGTGGCTTTCCCAATGCACCGATTTAATCAGTAATTTTTAATTACGTTGAGTAAAGTATGCCTCAAGTGGTTTTAATTGCATTGTATTAACTCGTGCTGTTTTTCATCGTTTGCGTGTATTAATTACTGCTCATGATTATTGTTAAACGCTTGTAGGAGTATTTGAAGCTTTAAACTTGTGGTTGTTATAAGTGAATGTCTTTATACTGATTCATGTTTCGGATTCTGTTATTATGGTTCATATTTTCTGGTTTATGAAGCGTGGAAACTTGGGCAAGTTGGTAGGACATAATTAATGAAAGTCAGCGCTGTGTGTTGTTTCCTTCTTCCGTCTTTGTCCTTATGCGCTGTTCGTATATTTAATTTCTGGTTTAGTTGTGTATGTTAAGTATTTTTTGCCCTATTCATTGTAATCCCCCCTATATACCTAATACCTCCTAAGCTTTTAGGGTACATGAGTGAATGAATGAATGAATGAATGAATGAATGAATGAATGAACGAATGAATAACAATGCTGTGTGTCCTGGCATGACCTTTTGCTAGCCCGTCCCTATCTTATTAATTAATTAGTTAATTTATTTAATACTATGTAACAAGCTTCGGTTAATGCATTGAGTGATGCGGCAATACAATGCTATAAAACGCGCGACGAGAATGAGCTCCAGACATAATCGTATTTTTAACGAAGATAGCCGTTATTGGTTGTTGATTCGTATGTCTAAAATTGTCACCTCTCGAGCCATGATGAATACACAAAAATCCACTCTCGTAAGTTTATAATAGCGGCTTGTGAATGCCAACCGCTAGTCGCTACAGTGTGTTAAGAAACTCTTCATCACCCCCCTCCCCCACCCACGCGAGTCACCTGCGAGATCCGCACAATCTGCTTAGCCTGATTGAGCAAGCAGTTGCGCAGCGCTCCCAGGTGATGCGATAAGATTGTGAGATTAAGGGTTGCTTGCTGAACTGCGAACAAGGACAAGAGGAATACATATTAACGTTGTGGAAGTGATATCACCATCCCTGAAGTCACCACCTTCGTTCTATAAACACCGGGAAAGTCAATTTTTTCAGGACTATCAATCAATCAATCAATCAATCAAACAAACAAACAAACAAACAAACAAACAAAAATCAAGTTTTATTATGACATAAAAGAATGATTACAGAGCATGGAAATACAGAGACGAGGCTCCCAAAGTACAATGCCTCAAAAAAGCTAAGTGCCGTATCACTGCCAAGACTCAGAAAAAAGCCTGACGTATTTCGTGCTTACGCGACATACACCGATCTTCCATAGAAGGACAGCGCCAAAGGGGGGGAGGGGGGCACACCCCTCTGCAATTGTCGCCCGCGCGCCCCTCCCTTCCCCCACAAGAGCAATCAGCGAAAAAGTCAAAACAACGCACATGTTCTCCGATTCCCCCCCCTCCACCCCCCCTCTTTATGGAACTCACTGGTCGTGGGTGCTCACCCCCCTCAATAAAGATATCCTGGCGCCGCTAATGCTTCCTAGATTCCCAGAGATCGGTCTCTAAGCACGGCAGCATTCGGAAGTTGAATTTCGCAGCGATTCGAAAGAAAACTGCCTCCGAAGTCATCAGCGTGCGCCTGTGATCTCGGAGGCCTTGTTAACAGCCAAAGGGTTGACTGAATCTACCGCACCGCGGCGGGAGTAGCCGAGACACACGGGCCGCGGCACATCATCGCTGCCGTGTACTTCATCATAGAATTTTAAGGCGCAATTGAGGACGGACACAAGATAGAACACAGGGACAGAGCGCCACTAACAACTGATTTTTATTCGCAGAAATTCACATACATATATATCGTTCTCAGCGCGTGCGCAGAAAAACATACTGACATCAAAGGGGGCGGGATAAAGCATGTTCAATGAACTTTTCTCTGATTTATACAAAGCTACAGAAGTATCGCTAACGCACATGTCTCCTTTTTTATCGATAGAAAACGCTTCCATTAACTCTCTGGCGGTTTTTTCTGATGCTTTATCCCGCCCCCTTTGATGTCAGTATGTTTTTCTGCGCACGCGCTGAGAACGATATATATGTATGTGCATTTCCGCGAGTAAAAATCAGTTGTTAGTGGCGCTCTGTCCTGTGTTATATATTGCGTCCGTCCTCACTTCCGCCTTAAAAATTCTATTATGAACGTGTATCAACTTGCCCAACAAAAAGTTCTCCAAAGCCGTGTACTTGGCGGCTTCCAAGCCCTGAGACGAGTCGCGACCGCTGCTTTCTCGAGAAGCGCTCTTCGATGGCGCGCTTTCTCGGAGCTGTTTTCTCGCCGGAGCAACGGCGACGAGCACCTGCTCGCGGCTCTGTTTTGCCGTTCGCCGAAGTCCGGCGTGGTCGGGTCACTGGTCTCTCCTCCCCCCTCGAAAGCGAGCGAGAAAACCCGTTTTTCGAGAGCGATCGACTGGCAGTCGCCCCATCACCCGAGCCTTCCTTTGCTACCGCATTGAATCCGGCTCGCTAAATCTGTGCAGCGTCGATGGATGGATGGATATATGGTGATGTCGTATACCGCGTATACCGCGCAAGACTTACGGTCTGCGACGCTTGTGGGTGTGCTCTCTCGCACACTATCGCCACCAGGCCCGTAGCCAGGAATTTTTTTCGGAAGAGGGTGCACCTATTGTAGGCCTTGAAAAACCCCTATTTTAATTGTTTATTATCAGTAAAACACCCCCTCCTTCCGAATTTCGGGAGAAGCCCGGGCCCCTAGCCCCTCCCCCCCCCCCCCGGCTACGGGCCTGATCGCTACCCTTCTAACTATCAAACTCCCCCATCCCTTTCACCAGTGTAGGGTAGCGTACCGGTTATTTTAAATGGGATAACATCCCTGACTTTCCGTTCTCACCTGTTCCTTCACGCGCGCCCTTTGAAGCAGCAAAAGAAGGCAGAAGTTGAGGGGAATATGGAAGCTTGAAGACATCAAGGATTGTGGACACGTGGTGGGCCAGCGGAGAGCCGACGTTTCGGCAAGAGGACTTGAAGAAAACTCCACTTGTCGAAACGTCGGCTACTGCGGCACCCCCGTGTTTAAACATTTTTGATCCCTTTGAAAAAGGAAGCTTATACCATAAAGCACTATTCAGTGTTGTACACGTTCCTCTAAAACAGGAACGAAAGCTCGTTCCTCAAGTTCCTTGCCAATTTTGGAACGAGTTCCCGTTACAAGTTCCCTTAACCCGAAAGGAACGCGTTCCAGTTCCAATTCTAAAATTGGAACGTGTCGTTACATTATCGTTACATTGATATTTTTCAATCAATTATTATCAAACAATCCCTGAGGCGAAACAAAGTTAGCAATTTAATACTCATATAGAACTGCATATACTATGCGAACTCGAATATCGCTGACAAGACAGCATATTATCTGGAGATGAAAAGACGCAACAAGACGAATATTTTAAAAGTAGCACCGCACATACTTCCGACTTGTCTAACTGCAACTTTGGTGCTCGTCTATAACTAGTGAAACGAGCATGAAAGGTTCCCCTTCAATCTTCAAACGTGCAATTAGGAGAGATGGCGCTTCAGAAGTGCAAATAAAAAGTTACTCACAAGCATCAATATAACTAAATTTATTGCACTCGAAACTGCATTGAAATGAACAATACATAGAGATTTAATGAATGCTGCACTATAATAGGGGGGGGAAACATTGAGAATACATATTTGAACTTAGCAAAATTCCTTGTTCGAACTCAACAGGAGCTGCATTTCAGTGTTGCTGTCCGACAGACGGACCCGCTTTTTCGTAAGCACTTCGTTGGCAATATTGAATAGCCGTTCCACCGAAGCGCTCGAAGGTACTGCCGTGTTGTATTTGAGGAAAAGCTTCTTCAGACCCCTCAAAGTTCCTCATTTGCGACAGGGGGTAGTCACCTGCTACCAGCAGGTACCTCGACAGCTCATCCTGTGTTTCAGCTGGAAGGGTTTGGAGCCCGAACGAGAAGAAATCTTCAGACGCGGACGAGGTGGTAACATCTGCCCTGGCTGGTTGGGTCTCCGTAGCTAGCTCTGTCCTGATGTTCATGATCGCCTGGTCTCGCATAGAACTGTCTGGCATCCATAAGAGCTTGAACTTTGGTGTCAAACAGCTGGCGACAACCAGCTCACGTTTTCCTCTGAGGTGTCCAAACCTGCAATCCCGGATAATTAATTAGCAAAAGAACCTACTTAAACTGTGATGCTGACATCGCTTACCTCTTTTCAATCCCGTCGAGAACAGCGCTTTGTACTCCCGATTTGTTCGGGAGTACAAAGTCCTCCCGAACAAGTCTGAACCCAGTTGCGAGCGACCTTTGCAGGCACCAGAAACCCGAGAGGAAGATGCAGAGGCAGCATGAAGAGGCTGAAGGGAAACCTACTGAGGTTTATTTTACATTATTTACATGGCGAGCATCTCGTTACAAGACGATGATTTCGGTACATCGTGACCATCTCGCGTCTAAGGCATTAAAGAAGAGCCCGCGGGGGCTGATTATAAAGAGTCCCTTTTCCCCAGATCCGTAGATGGGGGAACGGCTCCAATTTGCGCATTCCAATCACAGGACACACGCCCCTTCCGACGGTGCCGCGAACACCCGCCCAGGTGAACGTCCTTGACTTGGGCGTGGCCACCCCACTTCCCCTGTGGCAGCAAGTGGCACCAAGGTGTTCCTTCCTTGACGTGAGAAGGCCGCTGATATGGGTCCCACGTTCGTACTACCGGGTGCATCAAAAGCGTCCGCCGCCTCGAAATAACTCGCCACTCAATTAGCGACGCGGATTGTCACCCATACTGACACTCGTTGTCCCCCTCAAGGAAGATGTCGCAACTGGAAACAATTTCGGATCGGCATTCCAAACATGCAAAGAACTGAATTTCGAATTTTTTCTTTAATTTTACCCTACCCTGTGTCTTTAAATGACGTTTCATTTATTGCCTCACGTCTTCTCCATGACTATGACGTGGTTCCAACACGCCACATCGTCATTTCACGTGCACCTGCGCATGAGGGGGGGGGTCGCTTAACGTTCGTCGCAAGCTGGCGCGGCACGGACGAAGATGGCTTGTTCCCACGGGACCGCGGCCTACGTGCGTTGGTGCAGAGAAAATGCTTCACCGTAAGTCTGTAGAGTGACTAATCCCTCTGTGGGAAGAAAGGTTGCACAAGGGCGCACCACCAGTCAACAGGCAAACCGGCCACTCTGCACCCGAGGTACGACAACCCCGCATTTCACTCACAAAAAATATGCACCATGCTCACGTGAAACTTGAAAGGCAAAGCGGGAGTCAGTGCTGCGCCGTGCTCCCCTGACCGGGCTGCAGAAATTAGGCGCCTTTTTCCTTCTTCGAACCACAACCACCACCAGTCTTCGCGGCACACGCGGTGGCCCATCCGCTTTGCACGACGTGCGTGCGTGACACGTTTACAGAAGGAACGCCGTTCCCTCTGCCGTTCCCTCGTATTTGTAACGAGTTCCCGTTACAGTTCCACCGATCCTGAATGGAACGCTGGCGTTCCTCCGTTCCTCCAAAAGGAACTAGTTCCAGGAACGCCGTTCCTTGGAACGCCGTTCCGTACAACACTGGCACTTACCGCTCTGCTGCGCATGTTATCGGCCTCAAGGATGTACCGTTCACGTTAGCAAATCATTGATGATAAAAGAAAGTTTACTGTTATAAAACCTGCTTTTTGTACTCAGTACTTTTGAGCAGAAGAAGGCGGGGTCACTTCTAATCAGTGCTCAGGTTCACCAAATCAGCTTAGCGTCCCCATCACTAGTCAAATCCGGCCACGTGTAATCTTAATCTGCTGACGTGCTACATATGTATCCTTATGAAATTCCAAATGAGGTAGAAGTTCAAGGAGAAGATGGAATCTTGAAGCGATGAAAAGTCCCTTGGAACACGCGGTGTCACTGGAGGCAACATTTCTCCGACAAGCGGACTTCTTCAAGAAGTTGTCTTCTTCGAGGCTCCAGCTGAAAACAAGACCGTTTGTCGAAACGTTGCCTCAAGCGACAACCCCGAGCTTCCAAAGGATTTTTCATCTGTAACATTATGTACCATTACGAACCGCAGTGAGGAGTAGGGGGGGGCAGTGCCAGGATTTCCTCCTTGATTTCGGGGTTGGAGGGGGAGGGGAGGGGTCCGTGCAGCCACATTGACAGAAATCGTACTGGAGGGGGACAGGAGCGCCCCTGGAGGAATAGCGTCTGGGGGTGGGGGGGGGGGGGGGAGGGGAGGGGGGGATTGCGCAGGGGCAGGTAAAGATTTAGGGGGCACTTGCCCCCCACCCCCCACTTCCCCTCCGTCATTTGGCAGCGCCTCGGACTGCGTAAGTGGTCAGTGAATCGGTCATCGCAAATTGCGTCGAAAACGAGACTCCCGACGAGCTAGTTACGCGGTTTCTTGAATTCGCTGCGTCGTATCGTTTGTCCCGCTCGGTTACAATGCCTTCAGTAACATTTGCTGGCAGGCTAGCTAGTTGGTGATGCATAGTTCCTAGGTTAAAACAGCCCAAACTTAACAAGACACAACGAAGACAAAGGACAGAATGCTGTGTCTTGTTACGTTTGCGTTGTTTTACCCTATGGGTTACAGTGCACCGTTTTAGTAGCGGGTGCAGAGTAGTGGGGCGAAGGAAGGGAGACCCGTAGTGGCGAGGATCAACGGTTTGCTTGCTACCGCTGCACAGGTACTACCCCCCCCCCCTCCCCCAATCTTTCTCTTTCTCTCAACTCTTCCTTCGCTGCGCACCTTACGCCTAGGTCTGACCGTATGCGACCGCACCCGGAGCGGCAGCTAGGCTTCGGGCGGCGACGCGACTGTGATCGTGATCGCGAAAGCAGCGAACGTTTTTCTCTTTATTTCACCGTTGCTTCTGCGCCGTCTGGGTGGTTGACGCTTGCCTCGCTCACGTCGCATCGCATGAGACAGGTTTGCCTAGCGTTTGAACGCAGATCAGGGGCGAACCTTTCAGTGAGGAGGAAGAGGAGGAGTGGTACGGGTCTTTGTTGTGAAGCTGTCGCAGCCGCCCGCTTCGTGATCGCCGTTGGACCTGTTGCTTCTTCTTGTTCTTCCTCTTTCGCCGCCCTTCTCTCTCGTCTGCCGCTCGTGCGGCGTCGCGTCGTCTGCTAGCGGTATTTAGGAGCAGACGGCTTCTCTCGCCGAAGATCGTGCGAGACTGGCGCCATCTGGATTCGGAGGACGACACTATAGCGGAGGCTTTACTCTCTTCGCCGTTCTCGAGCATCTGATCTTGTCTCCCCTGTCCTGTCGCACTTGCAGCTTCATAAAGCACCTGATCTTGTATCTTGTCCTGCCACACAGCTTCATAAAGCACCTGATCTTGTCTCTTTTCCTGTCACACTTACGGCTTCATAAAGCACCTGATCTTGTTTCTTGTCCTGCCACACTTACAGCTTCATAAAGCACCTGATCTTGTCTCTTGTCCTGCCACACTTACAGCTTGATGTAGCATCTGATCTTGTCTCCTGTCCTGTCACACTTACAGCTTCATAATAGTGCACTAGAGAGAAATCTGACGCTGGCGTTTATGAGAGCTTTTAACGCATGGCGCTTCAGGCAGCATGGGAATGTTGGGTAGTACACGAATTTCCCTGGGCTTCGTTCTTTTGGCTCCGTGCGACTCTATGAGACCTGCAGCTGCTTTGATCGGAAGTGTAAGTTCAGCAGAAAGTTCAGCAGTTCATCACTTCACCACCTTGACCCGTTCAGGCTCATCAATTGGAATCAGCTTACGTGGTTCACAACGAGCCGGTTTTTCGTCTCAACGAAGGCCTAATAATAACAATAAACAAAGTCACAAGCGCGTTCCAAGCCGCAAGCACGAAGACTAGGCAAATCTATGTTCTATCTATCATTTCCATAGTGGCTGAACGATGGCAGCCCTCTAGTAAATATGGTAGGAGACTCTATGTAGCCACAGACAGCCCCAAGGACAAACATTCTGAAACTCTCAAGGTTACGTCAAAAAACATTTGGATCACACCGCAAGGAGACGCTAGCAACCAGATTAATGTAAAGTCTAGATTAATGCTCTGTTTCTCTTAACTAAAGCGGCAGATATTCTTCCGTTCACCTGATATTGTAACCCAACTGAGGTCACAAACCCCGATATCAAATGAAGGAATCAATCAATCAATCAATCAATCAATCAATCAGTTGGTAACGGTCAATTCTTATGCTCTATAGATTTACAGCAGCGTCAATACTTATGAAATCGTGCAACGCGAGTAACCGTGCGTTTAGATTTGGGTGGTCGTCAAAGAACTCCAGGTGGTCGAAATTGCCTCAGCGACGTCCCACATAATCATATAGTGGTTTCGGGAAGTTGAACCCCAACCAGGCCCATAGCCAGAAATATTTTTCGGGGGGGGGGGGGGAGGCACCCGTTGAAAACCTTGAAAATCACCTATTTTCATTATTTATTCGCGGTAAAACACCCCCCTCCATCCGAATGACCGGGGGGGGGGGGGGGCTAGGGACTTCTCACCCCTGGCTACGGGCCTGACCCCAACACTATTAACGCGTTAACTAAGCGAGCAAGCAAGACCGAAACTAAGTGAAACAAGCCGCAAGCTACCACTGGCTACTAGCGGAGTAATACTGAGGTGCGGAAGCCCCGCCTCCGCACCCCTCGCTCCACCGCCAAGATGAGCTGTCCCCGAGAACAGCCGATAGAATCTCTCGTATGTCAGGTCTGAATAACGCGAATGGCGTGGCCTTTCACAACACCCCGTCTGAGGGAAGCCAGACAATGCGTGCGCAAGCGTGTCCATATCGCCGCGCCATAAATAAGCACGAGCGCTTATCTTACCGGCGCAACACGGGGCTTCTTATCGATCGCATGTCTGTCGGTACTCGCCCGCGCATATGCTGCAGTGTGAGAGTCCTTCTGTGCGTGTATGCGCAATATTGCATTCGCGGAGCTTTCTTTCGTCACACGCATAGCTGAATGGTGTTGATATGTGCCGCGTTATTGCGTAACAGACGAAAAGAGAGAAAGAGGTAATCAGAGAAATCAGATATAAAGGAAAATTATGAGGATTTCTATGTCTGAATGAATGAAGTTCACAACATTCGCTTCCCAGGCTGTCGCGTTTGTGTATATATATTATATATATATATATATATATATATATATATATATATATATATATATATATATATATATACATATAGTTATACAAAGAGAGAGACGCGCACGCGCGCGCCAAGAACAAGAACAGGCAAAAACAAAGACATGTATTCGATGTTTCGACCGGGAACGGGACCTTTTCTTAAAAAAAGTAAGTCCCCAGTCGAGACGTCGAACATGTCTTTTTTTTTTGCACGTGCGTCTGCATGGGTTCGTACTTATGATTCGCCGGTTCTAAGCTGATTGAACTGATGCATATTTTATATGTATATATATATATATATATATATATATATATATATATATATATATATATATATATATATATATATATATATATATATATATCACGAACTTCAGTAATCGTTCTCTCGAACAGTCGAATAGAGGGTCTCCCAAATACGTACGTCATCTGCACGTGTCGCATATCCAGAAATCCTTCCGGCGGCATGAAATAAATGGAGTCTGAAAAAAAAAACAAAAAAGGATATCCTTATATAGATAGAGATCCATTTCACTTACATAGGCCCCATATTGCACAACAACCTCTTTTTGCCGTTACATATGTACCACGCCTCGCGTGAGCCGCCCTAGTTGGTCGGGCGTTTTAATCCTCCTGTCGTCCTTCCGAGCGTCACACACACATACACATCCACACGCGCGCACGCAAACACACACACACACACACGCACGCACGCACACATACACACACACACACACACACACACACACAAACATGCGCGCGCGCGCTCACGTCTACACAGAGAGCGACAGACAGACAGACATACACAGACAGACAGATAGACAGACAGACAGGCAGACAGAATGACATACATACATACATACATACATACATACATACATACATACATACATACATACATACATACATACATACATACATACAGACAGACAGACAGACAGACAAATATAGACAGACAGACACATACACATACATACGCACATAAACACACAAACACATACACAGACAAACACACCGCCTCCGAATGCGCGTGCACCCCCCACACGCCACCCACGCGTCGTTGGCCGTAATCACTTTCACACGCAACGGCGCGCTATAAACGCGCGCCTTTTTAGCACCCTATTAGCGGTGTGCGTTTCGCGCGAAGATGGGATTCCGAAAGAGGCATCCGTACACGACGCAACATTCTCCGTATTCTTTTCTCCCTCACTGTCGTTGCAGCGCTTATCAAAGCAGCAGCGTGCACCCAATTCCCTTTTCCTATATACACGTGCAAGATCGATGCGACGTCCTACGCCGCTCGACGTTAAGGGCGCCGCTGGCGATGCCCCCCCCCCCCCCCCCACCCCCTCCTACCACTCGGGGGTGGGGGGGGCATCGGCGTTTCGCAACGCCGCCGCCCCTGTGACCCCCCTTTTAAGCCACTTCCCCCCCCCCCCCCCCCCTTCCCTAACCCGTCTCCGATTCCATATGCAGAAAGAAGAAGCGGCGGTGCGGTGTAAGCGCGCGTGCACGCAACGCGGTTTTCTTCGCCCTGCGTATCGACCGACAGCGTAACGCTCAATGCGTACCGACCGTTTCTTTGGCATTATCTGCGTAGCTTCGAGCGTTTCCTCCTTTCTAACTCGGTCGCGTTAGACGCGCTTGTTTCGCAGAAATTCCGGTGTCGGTGTCATTGGTTGTGAATGAAAAATCAGCGTTGTCCGTGACCGAAAAATCCAGAAAGCTGCAAGTAAAATAATAATAAATCTTCGGTCCGAGTGAGAATCGAAGCCAGACCTCCTTGGGTAGCAAACAGCTGTTCTATCACAGAGCCACGCCATTGCTTGAAACTGCATCGAAAAAAAATAAACAAAATAAACACTATATGATTGTCATAGTGGGTGAAGTCTCCTTAACGCATCATATTGCATGACAAAAAGCGTAGAATCGGCGTCGAAACGTGTGAATTCCGCAAGGACGGGGTGTTTTAAAGGCCACCCATTCAAAGTGCTCAGACATATTTTATAATCATCATCATAAAAAGCACCAACGAAGCAAGCTGCTGCGTACGTTCGCGTGTGGCCTTACGGACGAGTTTTGGACCCTATAGCTGCGCCGATTCGCTAAAGGAATTATAACGTAGTGGCCACTCAGGAACTTTAGGCATTATATGATAGTTTGAAACGGCCAATGTTCCGCGCACAGATGTTCGTTTCCTTGGTGCCCGGTTATGCCTCCAGCGAGAACCGAAGCCACGCTAGCAGTGGAGAAGGCGATGCGCACGGGGCCCGATTACGCTATCGCGTTCTATACTCTTGAAGGCGAAGCTCAAGCGTCGTCCACACACACACACACACACACACACACACACACACACACACACACACACACACACACACACACACACACACACACACATATATATATATATATATATATATATATATATATATATATATATATATATATATATGCGCCAGCACATATCTTGAACCCACCACGATTTATGAGTCTTGTGCTGCTGTTCTAATCATAGAGTCACGTACCTGTTTGTTTAAGACGACCCAATATATATATATATATATATATATATATATGTATATATATATATATATATATATATATATATATATATATATATATATATATATATATATATATATAATGTAGCCCGAGCCCCCCCCCCCCCCCTCCCCCGGCCTGAGATCAGAAGACGTTGGCCCGCCTGAACCCGGCCCGCGCGCCGGACCGGGTTTGGGCTTTCGGGCTACCCGAGGCCCGTGCACACCTCTAGTGCACGTGGCAGCCCTGCATGCGAGCGAGCTCCGACCGAGAAGCCAGCGCGCGTGACGGAGGAAGAAAGCGAGGTTAGATGCCAGTGGCTAGTGATATCGATAGACTCCGCTTTCGCTCTCCTTCGTACTCGTTCGCTCTATCGCTTACGCCGACAACGCCAACGCCGACGCCGACGCCGCTCAATGCAGGAACGGGCGCTTAAAAGCTGTACGAAAAAAATAAAAAAAAGAAGGAAAGCGATCCCAGAGTTATAAGGTAAACGCGACCAAGCATGACGCAATGAAAGCAAAACAAGAAAGCGCGCCCGCGTTCGCCACGCCATCGCTATTTGTCGCTCCAAGGAGATCCCGCTACTGACTGCATGCGGTCGTTCATTGCCTTGCACGCATGGACGGTCCCAACGCCGTACAGCTTTTCCTTTTTCATTTTAAAGCTGCTTGCCGCACGCATATTAGGCCGAGCGTCGCGCAGCGCGGACTGGAAGAGTCGGCTCCGCGCACGCGCAGATTACGTTAACATTCGCGCGTGAACGCGTTCTACGCGCCGCCTGCCGAGCGTCGACCTTGCGAGCCCTCGAAAAAGCCTCACCACTCGAAGTGTGCATTATATATACTACGGGGCGCTAATACTTCGCGGCACCGACCGAAATCACGCTTACCTGATCAAGTTAGCTGGGAATATATTTTATAGGGCGCTGACACTTCGCAGCGTCAAAAATTTCGTAGAGCTCCGAAATCACGCTTACTTGATCAAGTTAGTTAGCTCGGAATGTACTTCATAAGGCGCTGACAATTCGCGATTCTGAATATACGATACAGCGCCGAAGTGGACAGGCCATTACATTAAAAAACTGCACCACTCATAACATATATACTTTATTACGGGGAGCTGGCACTTCACGATACCGAATTCCTGCACCCATGCATCCTACCGTGCACGAGTTGATTTCATTTCATCCCTTGAGATTCCTTAACTTCGTCGCTCCACCCAACACTTTGTCGTCCTTGGGTGCACTTCGTAACACGGGAGAATTCGTTGTAAAGGTAGCGAACCGTAACGCTCGCGGTACATACATCTGGGACAGCGAATCCTTCGTACCATAGGTAATTTCGCTGTGTAGAGGCGCGCGACTTTATTCGCACATCCCTACTTGCAAGTGTCATAGACACCGTATGTATGTTTTTAGGGTTGCTGTATGTGCTCCTCAAAGGAGAAGAGAGAGAGATTGAGAGAGAAAGTCAAAGGAAAGGCAGGGAGGTTAACCAGGTTGCACCGGTTTACTATCCTGTACGGAGGGAGAGGGAAGGGGGGAATGGAGAAAGAGAGAACTAATAAGCGCGCACACGTAACAACGCTCTGCGCGCGTGCCCAAAAGCTGCGAACTGTTACGCAGAGTACGGTTCGACTGCCAGTGTCCTATAGATGGTCGACTGCAGACAACGATGTTAAAGAAGGCTTGCGAGGCCTGGGTTCAAGGGTATCCAGAAATCGCAGTGCGCTTCGAGCTGATGGAGTTGTCTTTCCGTGAAGAAGTCTGCGCATCGTGCTTCTCAATGACCATAAGCGTGCGCAGGGTTCCCCATCAGGGGGGGAGGGGGGGGCGAAGGTTCATCGCAGCACCCCCTCCCCACTAAGCCGAAGTATGGGGCAGATTCTGCGCCCCCCCTCTTAGGTAACTAAGGGGGGCGCCCCCCCCCCCCTCACCCTTCGAGCACACGCCTATGTCAATGACCTCAACACAGCGATTGCACGTAAGTCTTCGCCATGTTGAGGAATCCAGCGGAATCTTGCGCCGGCTGTCTGCGAGCGCGCAAGGGTAACGCTAACGCTACATGCCTAACAATGTCAGCGCCCGAGTTCCGTCCAGTGAATTTTTGAAGGAAACTGTACGCTCTCTCATCCAGTGAAAGTACACGTAGGCGTGAGTGCAACAGCCAGCACTGCGCGTGTACGCATTCATGTATGCACGCAGTGCGGAGACTGTGGCAAGCCTTTGACTGCGTGAATGCGCCACCCATGAGAGCTCCGCGGCTTAACGGGTGACAAGGACGCCACGGAGTTCGCACAGTGCGAGAGGCCGCGGGCGGCGGATGCCACCGTTAAGTGTATGTACTACACCGCAGTGAAATGCTTGCCCGCCTTTTTTCACCCTGACCCGCCCACGCTCTTGCCACGAAGAGAAAAAAAACGCCTGAGCGCTTCTCAGCGCTACACGCAACCCACCACCCTTCCAAGTTGAGAACGAGCTCTGATGCAAAGCAACCTTCGCCGTAGTTGCTACACAAGGCACGAGCACGACGCACACAGTTATACCACTCGAGTTTTTTAAAATGTGTATGAAAAAAAAAAGAAAAGAAAGAAACAGCGCAATGCAGAAGCTGTCAAGAGGCTCTGGTTGCCGTCTCGTCTTGTTAAGGAGATGCGTTGTGCTTGGGCGACTTCACGTTTCTACATCGCTGCTGACGTGCGCGATGAAAAATTATACCGTTACCGCGCTCGCGGTTAGGTAATGTTGAACTTAGGGCATGTCACTCGGGATAGCTTGATATTTGACTCTAGCTGCTACGAGCGTTGACCCTGTCGCTAGTGGACCCGCTACATGCGCGGCTCTTGCCTGTATTGTACAAATGTGGCGACGGGAAGATGAATGAGGTCGGTGATCGTGGAGAGCTTGGGTTTCAGCAGTCTTGCCCAAGATTCGGGCCCAGTTCAAAGTTCTATGACCAGACAAACAGAGGCAACAACAGTTGGAAGAAAAATAAATATGAAAAATAGGAGACTGTAGAGAGGTACAGAGAGAGAGAGTAAAGCGACCCTAATGCAAGACATATGGCGGTCTGAAAGTGGCACTTGTCCTAACAGTGTTGGCAAACTTGTGACTAACTGTGAGGCATTTGTGCATTTTTTTTTCTTAGTAGGGACTAGGGAAAGAGGCAGTAGCCCTCCGAAAATTTCAAACCAATAGTTACGTTCACGGCAACCCCATGCGCTGAATTTCAGCAATCGAACATATATACATATGCAGGTGCAGTAATGTACCCGATAGCCTATACCTTATAGTATGGGGATGAGTACGAAAACATGGCACGGTCGGCAATCAAGCAATATCCCGAAAGCAGCCGGAACTCAAGCTATCAGACGCGGACCTGAAGAGTCAGCGCATACTGATAGAACGGGCTGGAGAGATGGCCATGGACCGCGGCTACCTGGAATAAGGAGGCCGCCCACACTGCGCTCGCTCAGTATAAAAGTTTACTCTCCTCAGGACCTCTCAATAAAGTTCCCGACTGACTAACTTCAGCCGATGTATTGATCAATTTATGTATGGATAATCTTTCTTTTACCCCGAAGAAGACAAGACTCCGCGTTGAAACACTGGCTCCCAGGTATATTGTCCCGCATTGTTCAAGAATCAAACTTTGAGTAGCTTAAGCTGGACGAACTTGTGCCCTGTAATCGAACAGGTCAGAGAGAATGTTTATATTTCACGCTGCAAGAACGCAGCCTCTCTTTTACCAAAGTTCGACCTCATCGGCTGTCTAACACATACCCAGCAGAAACTGAACCAAACTGCCGACATGGCAACTGCATGAAGGCTACCCAAAATCACATTATTTGGGAATATGAAGGAAATTCACCTCAGAGGACAATACTGACAGCTTCCACTCTCGAGGCGTGGGAGTCACTCCTGTCGTCAACTGACTACCGTATTCAGGTGGATGCGATTGGCTAGGCCGAAGCGGTCGTGGCAAGCTACTGGTCACCACCCTCCGAACCACCGGCAAGTCCACTTCAAAGACCTCGTTGTGCCGTCAATAAAGTTGTTTCTCTCTCTTCTTCTTCTCTTGTACCGTGCAGTTCGCACGTGCCTGAGTTGTCAGCGGTCATCCTGGCGTGCTCCACCGGCGATTAACTTCCTCTTTTTCGCAAGTATACCGTAGACAACGCCGTGGGTCTAAGACAAGGTAGGAAGGCAGGTGACTGGGCTTGGTAACCTATACTGAACGCAAACAACGCAAAACTAAAATGTTTCGTGCCCTCGTTTTGCTGGTACCATGGCCACAGATGCGAAACGGTAACGTTAACAGCCTAAGGCGGCAGCATGTTGCATCCTTGTAAAACAGTCAATATACGCCGGAATTTGGTCCTCTTTTACGGCTGCGGCCTGGTATGAAGCGCACATAGCTACAGGACCCTCAGAAATATTAAATTAAAGCCAAAGTTTACGGACAGCTTCACCCGCAAGATAATGGATACAGGTGCCGCATAGGAAACGTACGTTATGTAATAATTGTCGGGGTCTTACATCCCAAAACTACGATAGTATGAGAGACGCCATAGCGGAGAACGCTGGAAATTTCGACCACCTGGAGTTCTTTCATCATCATCATCATCAACCTGACTACGCCCACTGCAGGGCAAAGGCCTCTCCCATGTTCCGCCAACCATCCCGGTCCTGTGCTTTCTGCTGCCACGTTATATATGCAAACTTATTAATCGTGAGTTCTTTAACGTGCTCCTAAATCTAAGTACACGGGCATTCACTATCCGTGTGCATTTTGCCTCCATCGAAATGAGGCCGCCGGGACCGGGATTCGATCCCATGACCTTCGGGTCAGTATAGTTAAGCACCATAAGCGCTAGACCGCCGCGGCGGGCTAGGACACGAACGTTGCTCACGTATTCACGCGCTTGCCCCCCAGAGAGCGCTGTCGGCGAACAAATTGTCACCTTCTCTCGCGGAACAAATAAAAAAAACGTTTCCTTCGAGCGCTTCGGAGCGCCACGCACGATTTGGCGCATTCCAAATGGCTCGTTGCAGAGCCCAAAAAGAGCGAGCCGCCTACTCTCTAATGGTGCATTCAGACGACGGACGGAATCCGGATTTGTCGTGGAGGCGGACGGCTAATCCGCGGATGATCCGTCTACAGGCGCATCCACACGACGGACGGTGCCCCAGGAGAAAACAGCCGGATTACTCTCGACCGCAGCCTCTCCGCTGACCTGCAGCCGCTGCCAGCAGACCGGTTTGAGAGTATTCAACATGGCGGCCTACAGAACGCGAAGCGCGCCGTGCTTTTAGAGTGCTTTGACAAGCATCGAGCATTGTGGAGGGCTGCGATTTGTTTCGGC
Source organism: Rhipicephalus appendiculatus (assembly GCA_030522465.1). Lineage (NCBI taxonomy): Eukaryota > Metazoa > Arthropoda > Arachnida > Ixodida > Ixodidae > Rhipicephalus > Rhipicephalus appendiculatus. Next base: position 78,476 of record JALIZH010013449.1, on the reverse strand, counting down.
GAAAACGGTGTTGTTGGCGGAATGGCTGGATTGGAAGAAAAACCTGCTTTACTAGAGCTGCTGAAGACTGACCTCGCTGCTGTCGCGCGTGGGGCACCGCGTACGAAGGAAGGATACAGTGATCGCCGATATCGGCAGTTTTTGTTCTTTCGCGGATAACAGGTACCGACAGTGCACATTGCAATGCTGCACATATGTTTCCTTCTCTTGGCACGCGTCTTTACCGTGTAATCAGTGCTCAAACACGGGCCGTGTTCTGACACTACCGCTATCGGCGACACCGCTGCTTTGCCTGCCGCAGAATCCTGCGTGTGCAATGATTAAAGTGACAACTTACCTACCCTCCAACCCGCCAATCAACGCGCATTAAAAGTGATAGATATATCAAAGGTGATCGCCTTGGAATACGGCCCCAGAAATAACCTGAACTAAGTGCCAGCAGAGCTGAAATAAACTGCGAGGACAGCCGTACGGCTCGAGCAGAAGAAAACTGTACTGGTTGCCAGCTTGTTTGCCCGCTAAAGCTGCGGCGCTCCGCCGCCAGAATCCCGATGTGAAAAACAGGTTGGGCTCATCCGTCCGCGAGCCACGCGGACGAGCCGCGGAGAAGAGGAATCGCTGATGTGAGGTCACGTGACGCGCCGTCCGCGACTCCACATCCGGATTTGGTCCGTCGTCTGAATGCACCATAAAGCACTGCAGGAGGTCCCGACCGAAAGCACCTGATCGGGAAGTACACACGGCGCCACTCTCGACGCCACTTTCTTTCTTTCTTTCTTTCTTTCTTTCTTTCTTTCTTTCTTTCTTTCTTTCTTTCTTTCTTTCTTTCTTTCTTTCTTTCTTTCTTTCTTTCTTTCTTTCTTTCTTTCTTTCTTTCTTTCTTCCTTCCTTCACTCCTTTAAAGTGGGCACGCATTCTGGAGTGCGCTGTCCTTCTCACCAACCACCACAGCAACCTCCTCTGTTCGCCTTCCTTTTCACACCACGACAGATAGCACGTGAGGCATGCAAAATAGACTCTCCAAGTCTTGCGCTGCCACTGCCGCTATGCGGTTTCCATTGTCTTTCTTTTTTTTTATCCGTGGGTGTTGACCCCGGCTCGGCGCATCTTCACCGGCACGCGCCTCGTCTGTCGCACCAGCTGTTTCGTGATAACTTTTCGTTTCGTTTTGAAGCGATTCTTTTTTGTTTGTTGTTGCGTTGACTTGTTTTGTTTTGTTTGTTTGTTTTGTTAGCGTATGTCGACAGACATGCCGACACCTTCCCGAGATGCGAGGGCGAGAAAAGGACGACGACAACGACGACGCTGCCACGCTGTCTGCGAGCTCCGCTCCGTTTCCGGAGAGAGGCGCCAAGAAAACCGACGCGCGACGCGCTAATGAGGACGATGCGCGAGACGCGCGGTACGACGAGGCGGAGGAGCACGCGTACGCGCGTACGCGCCCATGTGGTTGACACACTCCCTCTCACTTTTTTTTTTTTTGTACTCAGTTGCGTAAAACGACAGTACACCGAGAACATCGTCCTTGACTCCTACACTCCAGCTGGGGGGAAAAAAAAAAGAGCCGTTTTCTCGGTACCGTGTGTGTGTGTGTGTGGGGGGGGGGGGGGGGGGATGAGGGGGAAGGCGTTTTTCAGAGCTGTAGACATGTTTTTATTTTCTTTCCCTCGCACGGTGTTCTCGGAATTATTCCGAAATATTTGCGAAACTTAGTGGCGACAGTGGAGTGGGTCGGGATCGGAAAAACACCGGCTGCCATCACTTCAGAAAGCCCTTTTACGTAAGAAGTCGAGAATCAGCGTGCATGTTGTTATAACCTCCTTTCTCCTCCTTCTTTCTCTCTTTCTCGCTCTGCCTTTAAAACCATAACAGTATGGAAATGGTCGCGCCCAAAGAAACGCTTCGAAGAAACATTGTTCTTGGCCTACACTCTTAATCAGGTACTGGTTAAATACTGGCTATATCCAGGAAACCAGACAAAAAATCTCCGGTTTCCCGGCTATATCTAGCACTTTAAGCGGGAAATGATTAAGAGTGTACATCACATACTTGCATTGAGAGTGTCGGTGTTCATGTTCCCTTCGTTTCTGCTTTTCGCGTGTCTTTGCAGCGGCAATTATGCCTTATATAAACGAAAAAGATGCCCAACAGTAATTCACAATATAGGCTCTTGCGGTGGACTTAAAATTATTTTTGTGAAGCTCGACGTTAGCCGTCACATGCTTTAGTGATTGAACATCGTGCGCCCCGGTCGTACATGTCTCACGGTGCTCTAACGGTGACCCGAAGGTCGCGGGTTCGAGCACGGCCGCGCCGGTCTGTTTCGAGGGAGGCGAAATACTAGGGGTCCGTACGTCTACTGTGTTATGTCAGTGCACGTTACAGAACACCACATGTTGTATTCCAGAGCTCCCCACTACGGTACGGTACGCCTTGTGATCATAGTTTTGGACACGTAAATCACCAGATATTAGTATATCAAAATTAAAATTATTAGTAATTGAACATGACGTGCTTGCTCGACAGATGATTGGGGCGGATAGGTAGATAGATAGATAGATAGATAGATAGATAGATAGATAGATAGATAGATAGATAGATAGATAGATAGATAGATAGATAGATAGATAGATAGATAGATAGATAGATAGATAGATAGATAGATAGATAGATCGCCGACTAGGCCGCGATCAGAGCATCAATTATCGGACGACGACAGATACAAACACACCTGTGACCGGCGCATCATCGACCGCCTCATTTGTGCACACGCACGTTTCTGTACACTGGCCAGCGCCGCGTTTTTTCGTGAACTATGCCGCCACCGCCATCGAAGTCTGTAACTCACAAAAGCTTCGCTTAAAGGGCCCCTCACCAGCCTTCTGAAGATACAAAAAGCGAGCGCGTTAGTCTGTCCTGGCGTTTCTCGTCTTTCTTGCGCACTTCGTGACGCAATAACAGCGATTCCCGTGACGTCTTTACGGTACATACTCTCGATTGGTCCATGTACGCGAAATATCATACGTGAATTGTCTCCCTACACTGCTTTGCCATGGCTAGTTTTGTCCCCCAGAATGTAAAAAGAACATAAAAGATGCCATGCAGCCATCCACTTGTTCTTCTATATCTCTCACACGATTATAGTGCGCGATCAACTGATTTCACTTCATATTTTGTGTTTCCAACTGCGCAAGCGGAGATAACAGCGTTTAGCCGACAATCATGAAATCTTGATAGGCTCAACGCTTAATGCTGACGTTGTACACGTGCCTTTAAAGGGACCCTGAAACGGTTATTTGAAGCTTTGTCAGCGTTTAGACTAGAGCATTATCGAACCATTGGCACCACAAATTTAGCTGCACGCCGTGTACCAAGGCGGCTACGGACAATTATATCATACCCTCCTTCTCACACCTGCCTTGCCTCCTCAACTCATGAGACACGTTGGCATCGCTGGCGATCGCAGAGCTCACTTGAGCACACTCGACGATTTGAGCTTCGCCCAGCGATCACCTCCGAGATTGCACGCCGACAGGTTGCGTGCATCTCGGAGACCATAGCCCAGTGCGCCCGGCAGCACGCACGCCGTCTGGCAACAGAGACATCGCGGAGTGGTTGATATCTGCTCCGACAGGTGCCGCCACCCTGCCAGCCAATTTTTCATGCGCGCACACCGCAGCCCCAATGACGTCGTGCGGACACTGCATGTCGTACTGGCAAGGGGCGGTTGAAAACGCGTTGGGCTGAGCCGCAGTGATCTGCAGCGATTCGCAGCTTTATAGCGTTGTAATAAATTACACAGTGTAAGCAGAGAGCTTAAATTAGTCTGTAAATGAGCCTTAGGACTTGGTCTACTGGCCCAATGTGTTTGTACAAAATCGTCAAAACCGTTTCAGGGTCCCTTTAAGAAATAAGTGGCGAGGAGGATATATCTCCAGTAGAAAGGGTAGTGAAGGCGAGGAGGAAACCCCTCCCTCGTCTTTGAACGCGGGGAGGTTAGGGGCCCTTTGAAAAAAAAATTATCGAGAACTTTCATCGGCAGTAGCAGTCCAACTCCGAAACTACAACCATTCTCCCACGTGCCATCGCCGCTGTCGCAAGATGAACGAAGAGTGACTACGTATTCATATTTTTTTTTACTGAAAAAACTTTGTTCGTCATCCCGCAAAGTTTAAGAAATCGTTTCCCAACGCCCACAGATGTACGCTCGCGTGAGTCCGAACGAACCATCTCGTTAAAGTAGCTTCGTTAAAAAAACTTGAGGCACTTAGCGAGATGTCCTGATTAGCGATGAAATGGCGGTGCTTTCGAATCGCTCGTCGATTGCAGGGCATGGAGGGTGATTTGTAAAGAAATTTATTTCGTTTTATTCTCAGGCTATGCAGTGCTCTCCACATTGTCTTTGCCCTCATTTGCTTAACGATCAAACTTCCGGCGACGTTGCGGAATGCTTACGGCTGCGCTAAGATTAAAGCTGAAGGAATATTATGGTTAAGCCGGTTGCCCCATAGTTAACGAGAGCTACGAGTGTTTATAGGGAATTAATGAAGAGCAGAAGGTGGAACTAGAAAGAAAGAAAGAAAGAAAGAAAGAAAGAAAGAAAGAAAGAAAGAAAGAAAGAAAGAAAGAAAGAAAGAAAGAAAGAAAGAAAGAAAGGAAGAAAGAAAGAACATGGAATGCCCAGAAGAGAACAAGCAATGAAGAGTGCCTTTCAGTGGAATGCATGTGCGATGAACTACTATGACCTAAATGCATGAATGCAAGCCCGTAGCGAAGGGGAAGGGCTAGCCCCCCCCCCCCTTCCCCCCCCCAGAAATTCGGATGGAGGATGGTGTTTTACCGAGAATAAAAAATGAAAATAGGTGGTTTTCAAGATTTTCAACAGATGCCCCCCCCCCCCCCCTAAAAAGATTTCTGGCTATGGGCCTGCATGTATGAAGGATTTCGTGGTATAGAACCAATAACGACTCGAATCCACGGCTTCACCGAGTGAGTCGGGTCTCGAAACCTACACTTTGCGAGCATGTCCAAATAAGTACAAGTAAATTGGTTGTGGTTTAATTCTTCGAAACCCTAGTTATTACGAGCAAAGGGTAACGTTGTCTTGGTTTTTGCGAAGGATATATGCCCACAGTGTTTCATTAATAACCTTCGCCTGGTCACGTCGTGCCGCAGCGGCGAAGCTCCGAGCGAACGCAGCTGCGATGCCTCTCCGCAGCGGATCACGTGGCGTGACGTCACGCCTGCCACACGCGCTCCTGCGGCTCAAGGTCATTGCGACGCGATGAATGTGCCGTATTCACACGATTGTAACGCGATCACGGATGTAACGCGAGGGGCGACATTTCATTGCGTCCAGAAAAAAGAAGTATTTGGGTAATCGATTGGAACGTGAGGGTCGACTTCAGGTCGCGAAAATCTAGAAAAAAAAATCATCAATAAACTTGCGTGACATCCTAGTAAATACGGTAATAATCGTTGTGGTTTAACGTCCCAAAACCACGATATGATTATTAGGGACGCTCGCGATGAGTGGCCCTTGGCAGGCTAGCGTAGTGGAGATTTCGCCATAATAAAGCAAGAACGGAAAGACGCTACGTTGTCGGTTGTGAGATTCGAACCTTTATACTACGCCACGTTCAGAAGCCGAGAGGCACTGGGGCGTTACGTGCCACCATTCAGCCACCTCGCTCACCTCCACGCGCACGTCGCGCCACCTTAACAAGTAAATAAAGAGATCAACGACAAAAAAAGAACACTAGCAGCACCATCAGATGTAGAGATGAGTAAGTGGCGCAGTGCTTACTACTACTACTACTACTATTAATAATGATAATAATAATAATAACAATAATAATAATAATAATAATAATAACTGGTGTTTTACGTCCTAAAACCACGATATGATTATGAGGCACGGCGTAGTTGAGGGCTCCGGAAATTTCGACCAGCTGGGGTTCTTTAACGTGCATCTAAAATTGAGAGACACACGGGCCTTTAGCATATTGCCTCCATCGAAATGTAGCCGCCGCGGCCGATATTCGGATGCCGCAACCTTCGGGGCAGCAATTGAGCACCTAACCTTAAGTGTGCTGAGCAGCTACACAGACCTGACTGGAATAAGGCATTTTTTCGTGAGTCCCCCCCCATGGGGTCACCATGTGTTGAAACATAATTGTGCAGGGGTCTCAAACTCACCTCCGCTAGCGGGCCTCAGACAGGAGCTTGTCTCCACAATTAATTTGTAGAACAAAAACTCTATACTTCAGACTTGCCGTCCCGATTTAAGTTATAGATCAGTATCGATATGTTGCTCGAATGCTGACGTCAAATCACTTTCAGAAATTAGACATATATGAGATATAGGAAAGCCTTCTTTTGAATGACAATGTTCGCTGGTATTTTGTTCACACGACTACCCCCCCCTCCCTCCCCCCCCCCCCCCCTTAACCCCCCGGTCCAATCTTCTTCAGTGTCCCGGCCCTTGCGGGAAATGAGTTCCTGTCTGCGGCCCGCTAGCTGAGGCGCGTTTGAGACCCCTGGTATAGATGATGTAGTACATTAGGCACGTCTGGGACATGTCAAGGCCCACCCAAAATTTGACCTTAAGGTGACCTTGGCCAAGTTGGATCGTTGATAAGCCAAGACTTGGCAATAGCCAACCAGTACAAATTCTAAGCTAGCTTAAACGAAAGAGAAGCTCTGGTTAAGTAACGGCCTAGCATCGCCCAAAGCGGCTCTCGAATGTACTACGTAGTACCTCCGCACAATACTACATTGCTTGGTAGAGCCAAACCGTCTTTCAACTTCTCGTTAACAGCCCTGCCTTTTCGCTTCTCCCTTCACAATTTTTCTGCTTCAGTAGTGCAGTTTTACTGCCAGCTTCGAGCCCCACTCTCTGACAGCCTCTGTTTTTTTTTCTGTTTTTTTTTGTTGTTGTTGTTGTTGTTTCGTAGTGCACGGCTCTCACACATACACGTACGAACGACTGCGACGGTCGTATACGTTGTCCCATCTTTTGCATGCTGTCTTTGCTGTTGTCGTCGCTGTTGTTGTTTTCGTTGTTGTTAGTGAGTCATTGCTTTTGATGTGCTCTGTTATCATTCGCTCTCTACGAAGTTGTCCTTGTCGTCGTCGCTATAACACGCCACTCTCTCTTGCAGGATATCTTCCTTTCCCGTGGGAGGATCGAGCGTCTGGCTGGACGCGCAAGCTGCTTGCATTTTATACAGGTCGGCCTGCAGAACGTGTCCGCCGGGCGAAACAAGGACGGTGGCGTTAACCAAATCCCGTCCTCGCTATTGCACAGAAAGAAAAAAAAAGAAAGGAGAGGGGTAAACAGAGCGACGTACTCGCTTGGGAATAGCGCGAAACAAGAAGCGAACGAACAAAAACAAACATTGTTCTGTGTGCGAAAAAAATATACTAAAGAACGGTTATGTAGACTGAGATTGCCGGCGCATGTTTACGTGTTCGCGGAAGACTTCGATTCGAGGAGAACCAGGGAATAAGGATGGCCACGAAACTAGGCCAACCAGACCAGACAGGATATTGCGCCTGCATTGTAAACTGCATACGTTGAGCACTGTATGAAGCCACGCACAGCCATTTGTAATTATCTATTGGGCTTCACGTATGAACTCAATGGATAATTACTTGCATCTTTTGGTTGTAGTTATTTGATTGAAGTGTAGTAATTATTGAAATAAAAGGAATTGCAAGTGGACAAGAAGAAAGGAAGAGAGCTTCGCCACAGCCATTTATAATTACCTATTGGCTGCACGTATGAACTCAATGGATAATTACATGTATCTTTTAGTTGTAGTTCATTGATTGAAGTGTAGTAATTATTGAAATAAAAGAAATTGCAAGTGGACAAGAAGAAAGGAAGAGAGGTTCGCGCTACGGTGGGTACGGAACGTACAACTGGGTAGAGCATCGCACTGCGTAATGCAAAGGTTGTGGGTTCGGTTCCCTCCGGAGGTCATGCTGTTTGTTTTCATTCTCATTTAAACTCCAATTACCTAATAATTACTGTAATACATTCAAAAATTACCGGTAACGCCCCCTACGATTTCCTCGGCTTCATCGCCTGTTGGCATTGTACGAGACTGATTATAGTATCTTTACCGTGCACCTAAACCTAGAATGAATGTATGCCAGAATCAATGTATGAATTCCTTCACTCGTTAGCTCGTTGACTCACTCGCGCACTCATTGCTTCATTCACTCACTCACTCACTCACTCACTCACTCACTCACTCACTCACTCACTCACTCACTCACTCACTCACTCACTCACTCACTCACTCACTCACTCACTCACTCACTCACTCACTCACTCACTCACTCACTCACTCACTCACTCACTCACTCACTCATTCATTCATTCATTCATTCATTCATTCATTCATTCATTCATTCATTCATTCACTTTGGTTTTCATGCTTCTTTCTTGCTCCTTCGTCTTACTTTTAGAGCAGCACGCTACAATCATTCCATGTGTACAGTCAACTATAGCTCCCCAGCCTTAGCTCTTCTAACATGCGAACTGGTAATCGAACCCGCGTCCTCGCGCAGCATACCAACCGCAGCCACTCGGTCTCCGTGGCAGGCGTGTACGTATAAGGCGAGAAAAACAAGCACTGCGCTGGGAGCCAACCCACACAAAAGAAAGAAATAGAGGGCGAGACAGGCGACCACACGCGACGCACCAATGTACCACACGCCAGTGTCGCCTCGAGCGGTCGTTGTCTCGGCGGTGGTCCCATTTCAGCAAAAGGAGATGCAGAACGCGCCCGCAATGCACGCGGGCGGGCGTTTGCGGCGACGGCGAGGTGTCGCGCGGCTTGACACAGTGATGCAAAACAGTATACGTCTCCGACACTCAAGAGAAAAATTGCAGGGGTCACCTCAGACGACTGGAAGGCGAAAGCCATTTTCTTTTTTTTTTCTCTCGCTGTATTTCATTTTCATTTCAGTTTATTTACCCTTACAGAGGAGAGTTGTTACAAAGTCGACAAGAAATAAAATACAGCGTGAAAATAAGTTGCGTGTCGAGTGGTTGCAGCTAAATCTAAACGTACGCACGAAGGAAAGAAACATGAGGACAGTGCTGACACTATAACAACTGGCGTTTTATTGAAACCCTCCGCAAAATATGTAGGTGCGGCAATCTACAGTTAAAAGCATTGTGGTCAAAGATTACGTAATCTTTGACCACAATGTTTTTAACTGTAGATTGCCATATTCTGCGGAGGGTTTCAATAAAACGCCGGTTGTTAGTGTCAGCACTGTCCTCATGTTTCTTTCCTTCGCGCGTACGTTCAGATTTAGCTGCAACCACTCGACAAGCAAGATCACCAACTAGCCCAGATGCAAACCATTCTAATGAAAATAAGTTATTCAACAAAAAACTCCTCATTATACAATGTTAGCTGAGCAAGGACGACGAACATAATACCATGTTAACATAATACAATTTCTAATTATACAATATTAAGCAAAGTTTGTTGGATAAGATGGTTATTAGTAATAGTTACTATTTATATAAGATGGTTATTAGTAATAGTTACAGCGGTTGTCCTGTCTTTCTTCGTTCTTTTCGTGCCTTGTCTCAGTGCGCTGCTTCCCACGTAAATAAGTTACTATATATAGGTCTTCGGGTGGGTGGTTCAAATCTACTGATGTAAGAGTTATGAACGATTGATAAAAACACTGGGAGTTACATATTGCGATGCCAACCATATATACGACGGTGATCGATGCGATGGGGTATGTACTGAGGATTGAGGATTAGTTGGTCATGCAGGGGTGGCATGATAGGAATAATTTGTGAAATGTGGCCAAACGGGATATTTTCCGACGGGATGCGAGAGAAGGAAGGCCTTGGCTGGATTTCATTCAAGTTATACTGGCAACGCGATTATAGTTAGAAAGTACGAAACTGACGGAGTTATTCTCTACAAGTTGTTCCCGCCCCGGCACCATCCGCAAACTTTCTGCACCTATAACGCGGTTTTCCCTTGCCTCCATGATCAGAGTCACCTCACTGCCTCCGTGATCAACCCACCCCTGACCAAGCTACGATGTCATGCGATGACATCATCATGTGCTGTGACGTCACGATGCCGTCATAACTACAAAACAAATTTTGGCAATCTGTGACCTCACGGCGACGGCATATAGCGTCGTCATGGCGTGATGATGATTTTTGTGCATCACTCGTTTGCATACGCTACGGTTGATGCTCCGTTTGATTTTTTTTTCGGCTTTTCTTCAGAGCGTGCGAAATTAAAAGTTATGCTCGGCGGAAGTGAGCTCAATCACCTCTAAAACATGAAAATTGGCTAGCTTATGGAACATTAGTGAGTGTTTTTAGGAAAACATGGTTGATCCCTCCGTCATAAGAATCGGTATAACACGAAAGTAAAACGTATCTTTGCAGAAGTAGTAGAATTTTTACTGTACATTGATATAACAGAGCTAGCACAATCTCTGTTGGTGTTTAGCAGCGACAGCACCGTGCAACGTGGATGAGCTCCCGTTGACGCTTGGTGGTAAATCTCCATCCCGACGACTAACGTCCATGATCAATGATTACACATTCCGTTGTGGTAGCTGTAGTAGTTAACGGTGAGAACGTATACAGAGAAAGTGATGCATGGGAGAGCCACAAGATCATCGCTGAGTGGACGCAGAATTTGGGCTAAGGTCGCCATCCTAGAGGGAAACGCAACGCGCGTCCGTCGTGTCTCCTCTCTAGCCTGGCCGCGATTTTTGTCGGGGCGAGTGTAAGCGGAGAACGTAGCGTTACACCTACACTATAGTTACATCCAGGCGAGTCAGGCGCGCGTCGCAGAGCTATTTTAGGGGCGAAGCTCCTTAGGGTGTGGGTATGTCCCTCCTCTGTAGTAGTAGTAGTAGTAGTAGTAGTAGTAGTAGTAGTAGTAGTAGTAGTAGTAGTAGTAGGTAGGTAGCCACGTATAGTGGAATGTACCCACTCCACGTTATAAAGATGACGATGACGCAGTATAGTGGAATGTACCCACTACACGTGATAACGATGAAGTATAAGCGCGTTCCAGTATAGTGGAATGTACCCACTACACGTGATAACGATGACGATGACGCTGATGACCATGAAGTATAAGCGCGTTCCAGACCACACATTCTCTTTCTGCCATGGATGAAAACGATCGAGCTTCGCCCACTCATCATCATTCACTTCGTGGATATGGCGTGATGTTTTTTTAATATGGATGGATGCTATGAGGGAGGGCCGAGGCTTGGGACAAGGTAGCCACCTCGCGGTGTGTTAAAGGGACACTAAAGAGAAACAATGACTTTGTTTAGATTGACAAACTCCACTCTGAGAACTCTAATGCCATATGTTTCACTATATCATAAGTTCATTATTAGCGGAGAAAATCAAGGTTGAAGTTCCATTTTTATATTTCGCGCCGAAATTCCGTGACCGAAGTACGTCACTGAAGTCTTGGTGGACCCTGATATAAAACACTTTCGTGATAAAAATCCGAACGCTTCCGAGAACTATGCCGTTTGAATCCAGCCTATGATTCAGGCCCACGCATGGAGTCGGTAAATTCGTCCCCTGCACCGTCGATGGAGCCAGTTTTATGTACGCTCTGCTAACCTAAGCTACCTGTACAGCCACGATTGTTTCTCTGGGTGCGCCGCAAATTCTCTCGCCCGTAGCTAATTTAGGGTTGTCGGTTAACGTTGCGCCAGGCAAATATAATTAAAATACCTTACAGTCGCTTGACATCTTTTGGTCGAGGATAGCGAAAAGATAACCAGGAAATATCGGCGAGGATAACGTTTCGAGGCTTATTCTATGCAAAGGTTGGGTCAATTAAAAACTGTGCGTTTTTTTTTGCAAGCCCTTCTTCATTCCCGTGGACGTGTTATGAAGAAAACAGATATATATATATATATATATATATATATATATATATATATATATATATATATATATATATATATATATGAATAAAAAGAAGAAGACACACGTCGAAAAACAGAATTGCCTGTAAACAGTGGCCTGTAACCATTGTTTTTCGACGTGTGTCTTCTTTTAACACGAAAGTGTTTTATGCCACGGTTCACCAAGATTTTAGTGACGTAATTCCGTCACGGAAATGACGTCGAAAAAATACACATGATCAGAAGACAAAGAAAAAAAAGTTCCGTCACCCGGAGTCGAATCTACGACCTCTTGGTCCGCACGAAGAGATGCCGGGCACGCTATCCACTGCGCCACAGTCACATTATCCGTAGGCATTACAAACGCGCCTTTTATATCTACCACTGTCCTCTCAGAGTGCTCTTTCTAAAGTGAAGTAATGCATCATAACTGTGAAAGCCACGATTAGATTCTTCAGAGCGTCGTTTCTACGCGTCCGTCCCATTCGGCGCGTTTCGAATAGGAAAAGTGCTATTTTGTCGACGCATTAACACACTGCCAGGTGGCGACCTTACCCCCAGCGCCGGCGTCGCTCATAGCATCCATCCATACCAAAGGTAGCTCTGCGCCGCGCGACTGCTTAGCGTGGCCTTAACTCCGCGTTCCCAACTTACACTCGCCCCGCGAAAAATCGCAGCCGGCCAACGGGGAAGACACGACGCACGTTGCGTTTCCCTCTGGTATGGCTCTAGCCACCATACCTCTGGTCGGGCAGTGGTGTTCAATCCCTTCAATAAACGTTTCCTCATCATCAACTCTCATGCCGCAAGTAGGCAACGTTCCCTTATGAAAATGAATTTTGAGAGTCTAATGTGGACCTAATGCACACCTAATGAGTCATTAGATTATCATTAGCCCTGCAAAGCCTAATGTCGTTTAGCATTAAGTGTGCAATAGAGACTCAGATGCCAATATGCACCAGGATGTCTGATGATAGAAGTACTAAGATTTTCTGTTGCGTGTCCTAATGTCCAAACACATCATAACAAAGAAATTGAGGTTAATCTTTTATCGCCAACAAAAATTCAATTTCTTAATACTAATCGTAATAATTTCGGGGATTTTACATCCCAAAACCACTACATGATTATGAGGCGCGCTGTAGCAGAGGGCTTCAGAAATTTCGACTATATGGGATTCCTTAACGTGCACCTAAATCTAATTCCATTTCTCACTGATCTCAACATTCCCGTACATTTTGTCTTTCAGAAATCTCTAACACCAAACAGTCTGTATTCCAATACGTTTTTTAATCACGTTTCAGTAAATGTAACATTTATGATAATGTCCACGCACACATGCTTAAGTATATGTCAGACCCTTAGCAATAATAATAATAATAATAATAATAATAATAATAATAATAATAATAATAATAATAATAATAATAATAATAATAATAACGCGAATTTCCAGGGTCCCTTACGCATTCACTTAAGACGACTCGAAGGTGAAAAGCATCTTCTTTTTCCTCTCAGCCGATGTATTGATGCTGCGCCTCCACCTAACCTGCTTTTGCACTGCCTCCAAGGTTAGAGGCATCTCTCTTGGTTTTGCATAGCCTCCATAATCTGACAGCCTTTGGCCAAGCTATGATGCAATCTGATGCGATTAATGACGTCATCATGTGACATTATGCCTGGCATGTGAGAGCGAAGGCTTGGAAGGAAAGAAAGACCACTTAGAAGAAAAGACACTCAACTTGCAAGTTGAGGGTCTTTTCTTCTCAGTGGTCTTTCTTTCCTTCCAAGCCTTCGCTCTCATATGCCAGATGTCGAACCAACTAGCCCAACAAGTCACTATTTTGACGTTATGTCATCGTGACGTGCTGATGACCTCAAAATTTTGCGATATGCGACGTCATCATGACGTCATGTGGTGACGTCATCTCGTGATTATTTTTTTGCATCACAGACCTGAGCCCGGGCCATTAATCTGCCGGACAATTATTAAAGTTTTTTTTCCATCCATCCATAGTCCCCGACACCGCTGGACGCAAGACGCCGCCGACGTTCAAATTTCACGTTTGATGAGGCTTTCGCTTTAATAATAATAATAATAATAATAATAATAATAATAATAATAATAATAATAATAGTAATAATAATAATAATAATAATAATAATAATAATAATAATAATAATGCTGTGATATTCTGTGCCAGAAGCACGATGTCGAGGCACACTTCATTGGGGCATTCGGATTTAATTTGGACCACCTGGGGCGGATAAAATTCGCATATATATTCAAAACTAACAAGCGGTTACAGAGTCGTTCGCGTACGGTGAAGCGATACCCCGAACAGTTACATAGAAGCGTCAATTTTCCATTTGCCCGGAGGGCGGGCCGAACTGTGCACATCGAGGGCAGCACAGGAGATAAACCATACGTGTCGTTGTAGTGAGCATTTGGAAGTGTACTTAAATACCAGCTACATGCTTACAGCAAAAATACGGCTGGGAGCAGTGGCTGCCAACATGTGCGCCCCTTCCCTGCCCTGCCCCCCCCCCCCCCCGTGCACACACAAACACCATCGGTAGGTCGTGGCGAGCGAAGGAGGGGGGGGTGAGAGAGGGCTGGAGGAGGGGTAATGAGGGGTAAAGCCACCCTACCCATGCCTCTCATCCCACAGCTGAAGCTTCTACTTGCTGTCACAACGCTCGCTGTTACGTAGAGGAGTAGACGAACGGACTCCTGGTCAGATACAACCTTTCTATTTTGGGGGGGCAGGAATGCATTCTGTTCATGCCTCTCTACACACGAGCAAAGCCGCTAACCAACAAAAGCATTGCCCTTAAGATCTGTACTTTTTAGCGTTGCTTTGCAGAGACTCAGAGATGACCGCCGCTTCTGGCGCGAGTTTGAAAACTTTCTGTAATATGCAAAACACAATAAATGTAGCTTCAAAACTAAATATACATCACAAAATAATTCAGGTACACCTAAACTTGAGCGAAAATTTATAAATACATTCAATTTTTAGTATAACAAATGCTTGTATGATAACACGATACTACTGCCACCTACACATTTGTTTTTTCGTTAAGCCTGTAAACCAGCAGTTGCAACAGGCCTCGTTGTACTGCAGGAGCACCACCAGCTTCCCGCGAGAACATGTGCTCCGCGGTACATGTTTGCTGTATTCATAGATATTGTGTTGTGTGCTTATCGTGCTTGAAGTTCGTCGACAGGACAGCTTCTGCGTGTCGGGAAGGTCTCCTGCATTGATCAAGTGGCGGATGATGCCTCGCCGTTCGCTGCCGCTCAAAACAACCTCATCGGACGCGCACCTTTGTGTTCGCGCTCAAAAGTGTTTTCTTCCTTCGTTTATCTGTTGTTCGCGTGATTCAGTATCGAGTGTACCCATAGAGTAACATACAAATTACAAGAGTGGTCACTCGGGCCAAAAGCGGCGTACTACGCAGCTTCATGCCGGCCGTGAGAGGGCGACACATCACGCTCTATCTTCAAGGGAACGCGCGTACTAGTTATCTACTTTAGTACCTTTTCTAGTTGCAATATGCGTCTACTTGTCGCAATGCGGCTCTGAATTTATCTTTATCGCCTGCGATTGGACGGTTCGATATCGTCGGGCAGGATCGGACCAAGGAGGCATTGGACATGAATCGGGTATCGGGTGCGAGAGTAGTGCAGAATGGCGTCGACGCGATGGCAACGTTGTCACGCTCCGTGTTCATGAGCGTTTAATGCAATCAAGTACGGACAGCTGCAGGATGACGCGATAAAAGATATGCGATAACGTGCTTCGTGGTCTTGACTTGTTTCGTGTGCCTCTCAGCTTGGCGGCTGCTATTGGTAAGAACGCCGTCATTAATTTGCAAAGTGCGTATTGTATTCGTCATGTTAAGCTAACATTTGTCGCTTGTGCTGTTCGGCGCAGAGAGCTGTCTTGCGCTCCTCACTCCGCGCATGTTTGCGAGAAAATCGTTTCTTGGCGCGAGTAAGTGAGTCGCCGCTTGCGTCGTTAGGTTTTTTTTTTTTTTTTTTTTTTTTTTTTTTTTTTTTTTTTTTTTTTTGTGTGTGTGTGTGTGTGTGTGTGCCGGTACACGTAGTTCGAATTCAATGCGTGAAATTTTGTGAAGAGTGCAGTTAGGCTTAACATCGTTATTTAATTGTGGCGTTCGCATTTTTCTCAAAGATCTTGTTACGAGCGCAATTAGAGAGAATTTGTGAATCGAGAAAAATGTTTGTTAGCTGAGGATACGACTTAATCTTCTGAATAAACACGACTGCCTCGGTAACGCATGCATGGCGCCAAATATTGCTTTGTTTTAGCTGCGGAATCTACTCGTGACTGTTTTTCGCGAAAAGGTGATGTGAAGTGCGTCGGAGAAAATTTGGGCTAAGGCGGGAGAGAAGACATAGCCAACGTCCTTTTTTTTTTTCGTTCTTTTTTTTTTTATTTTTTCAGATCATGCCGTCCGGAGTCAAATACGGCAACTACTGTCGCGCTGCGTCGTTAACTGTATGCATACGTGCGCGTGTACTGCAGTTTTACTGTTGTGTGGGTCCTTTCATAATGTCGCCTACTTGTTTATTGTTTCTGTAAAATTTAAACTCAAGATATGGCAGCTGTATTGCCATGTCTTGCAGTGCAATGAACCCACCTCTTCGTGCGCGCATGTAAGTGTGCATGTGCTTACCAAGAATGGCTTGAAAATAAAAGTTTTCGTCTCTTCCAAGAGTTCTTACGTTTTATTTAAAATGTCTGCATAAACACACAGTGGCATCGTGTGCTTGCCGCTGTGGCGGTACAGCTTACACGAAGCTAATCAATGCATGCAAACGACGCGTGAAAAAAAAAAAAAAAACGCAATTAAAGCATGGCCTCTGAGACGAGCACATCCACAGAAGTGGTCTCGGAGGCCGTGTAATTTTTCTGATCTCTAGAACATGGCCTTCGAGACCACCGTTTCTGTGGTCCCCATCATCTCCGAGGCTGCAAAGGTTCCCCCGACCCGTTTGGAGCGCTGCGAACCCAAATTCAGCCGCTGGGGTCTATGGGAGTGTCCTCTCTTAACTTTTTATGTTACTCTATGGTGTACCTCCGAAGACATTCCACGTCCCGGTGCTGTGACAAGCAGTGACCGCT
Organism: Rhipicephalus appendiculatus; assembly: GCA_030522465.1. NCBI lineage: Eukaryota > Metazoa > Arthropoda > Arachnida > Ixodida > Ixodidae > Rhipicephalus > Rhipicephalus appendiculatus. Next base: position 61,377 of record JALIZH010013449.1, on the reverse strand, counting down.
GCGAAAGCGTGAGCTTTTTGACGTGCGACTGAAGAGTGCGCAGCCAATGCCAAACTTCGGTAAGTTGAAGAAAGTCGCTGAACTACGTAACTGGGTTACTTCATTGCGTGACGACTGTAATGCAGGAACCGATAGCCCGGGCGGCGTTTTGGTACAAGGAGGATGATGAACCAGAGACCCGATAGCCAGGTATGTGATGTTTTGAGTGAACTTATTTTATATTGCCGTAAAAACCGGTCGCCGTGCGCGTTGATTACATGTTTGGAAGATTCGCGTAGCGCTACGCGATCCTGTCCTTCGATCATGCAAGCCTCGTGTCGTTGCGCTGTTATTCCTTCGCTGTTTACTATACGAGATCATCGCTTGATCTCTTGTCTCCGTGAAAAAGTGTCTGCTCTTAAACATACGGTGTCCCCTAGCGTTTTAACTGTAGTGACGCGAGAGGAGTTCACGCTCACCAAACTCGATAATAACGCACACAACTATCGCAAGACTGGGCACGTAGGTAGAAAAACACACAGCCCTGTCACGCACACACGATGGAAATGGTTTTGTGGTTGCGCCCCGAGTCCTTTTTGCCAGAAATCCATGTAATTGCTCAGTGGGTAGGATTTCAACCTAGCTGGCTCATAGATGTTTTAAGGGAGCTAATTTGAAGTAAACCTATTTCAGTAAATTACGCTATGTACTGGTACTAAGTGTACATTCCAACAGCTGCGTTGAAGATATGTTTATATCAAATAGTGTTAGTAGATGAATATGTCACTTCGATTAAGTTAATCAGGCTAACACATGCAACTCTTTGTTGCAATATTTGTGTGTGTGAACTATTCTTGCTTGAAGCACACCTGGTTCTCTATCACAAATAATTTACTCTGTGCTCATGTAGTAGGAATGTTCCTCGATTGTGTGGTGCTTTAAGTTATTGTATATTCAAGCTTTCTTTTTTACATGACCATGGTACTGATATTGCCCTCTTACTTGTATGATGATGCATAATCAATGTGTAGTATTCAGTGATTTAGTATTTATTTAGCTTCATAGGGTAATAAATTAAAAGAAAAGGATCTCGATTCTTATGTGTTCATGTTTCCACATGTTCACAGAAAGTTGCAGAATATTATTGCTTTTGTGAAGAGCTTACGTGTGAATTCGCTTCAGAGTACCAACAATTACTTTCCTGAATAGCTTACATTTATGATGTAATACAGTATGTATGGCTCGTTCTCACCCTACGCCATGTGCATATGGACCACGCACTCTTTGCAAATATCGTCTTCGGCATTTCTAGGTGCATGCACTGGGTAGTGTTATTGCGTAGATGTGTGAATGCTGAACATGCAATGGCACTCTTTCAATATTCAGCGAGAAGTGGCTAGTCCAATAATACCTGTGCTTATTGTGCCCTTATCCCTTCATTCAAGGATCGACCTATTTCATATATCAGTATACACTTGCCTAAAGACATGTTTGTTATTGCTATCTGTGTGTGGTAGGGTTTGTTTTGCGTGAAAATAATCTTTTGTGGTATCTGTTATGTATGTATCAGCGATTACAGCTGGTCATGGCACCAACACAGGGGACAGGTTGCAGTGCACGATAGGAGCGGTCTTCCTGCAAGCCCTGACAAGCCGTATTGAGTGGTAGGCATTTCTTTTCATCACTACGGTGGGACAGTTTGCACACATAGCACCTATTAAGATATAGCATACACTGACCTTTAGCTTAGGTGTGGGGGAACCTATTTCCTGCACTTCAGTGCAGTGCCTATAATTTTTTAGTTTGTATTCCTTGAACATGGAAGATGGAGTAGTCTGTATTATTTAGTTTGTAATCCTTGAACATGGAATGTCGCCGGGGCCAACGTTTTGACACTTGGAGTTGTCTTGATAATGGGAGCAACTGTTCCTTGTCGTTGCGGTTTTGACAGAGGCAAGTCTACTTGTTGAAAGGTTGGCTGCAGTGACACACTCTCTTTGAGTATTTCTGTGTCTCTTCAAGAGTCCTCCATCTTCCATTGAACATCTGTTTTCTTTGGACTGCCATGAAACTGTGCCGTGAAATCATACTTATAATCAGGCTGTTTTGTGCATAGTTGTGATGAATTTAGATTTGTGTACCTAGATGTATTTAGATTTGTGTAGCTCACTAGAATTTAGATTTGTGTAGCTGTATCACCAAGATCTAACTCCACATTTCATGTGTCTGTTACTCAATTTCACCTTGCACATACGCGTGCGCATGGGGGTGGGGGGCAGGCGGGCCCCTCCCCCTAGTTAAATAAGATGGGGGGGGGGGGGGGAGAGCACAAAATCTGCTGCATACATTTACTTAGAAGAGGGGTGGGGTGTGGTGAAAAGCCTCTCCCCCCCCCCCCTCCCCCCATGGAGGTGAACCCTGCGCATGCCTGTGACCTTGCACCTGCTGAGCATGAGCTAGAAGAGGGATTTTGATGTGGTAGTTTTGTTCAAAACAAAGGTATGGAATAGGCCCACTGATGCATGCCGGAGTCATACCTGGAGTACCATTTGAGTCGCGAAAGTACGTTATTCTGCAATATTACATCGAAGAAGCTCTCTATGATAGCTGGCCTATCTATAATACCACAGCCTTGTGAAGTGATGTATAGTGGTTAGTTTTCTTTTTTTATCAAAACAGCATGAAGCCAAGGCTGTGTGGTTCGACATTGAATACGGAGGGATTATTCAGTTAAAATGATAAAAATTCTATCTCTCTCCTGAAAAACAAGAGGCATAAATCATGATTTGCAATATCTATTCACGTGCTGTGCTAAGCTGTATGCTCCTGTGCCATACAAAATTTTCACACTCTCTTGCAGGTTTCAAATACAGCAACTGTACCGCCACGACAGTGCAGCACAAGAGACCCTATCATCATTGCAGTCGAGAAATTAAATAGAAAAGCGCTTACTCCTGGAAATCTCTCGTTTGGTCTTACTTGGTTTGTTTGTGATTATGAAACAATGCTTTCGTAGGAGTTGTAAAGTTGAACCAGCCCTATTCATTGTCTTATTGAAATTAAATAGGTTGGCAATGTAATGCTTGTTTCCAAATGCCTGCATCATAGACCTACAAGATTATTTATTGGCTTCGAAAGACTTACATGTAAAGAATAATGGTGTTTTAGTCATTGCTGGAAATGGTCTGCTGACATTTACTTTGCAATCCTCTAAAGCGTACACACTTTCGTATTAACCACAAAAATATTTATTGACCTGTGTGCAGCAAACATGCTGTTGCTGGCATACGGCCTAAGTCTACAATACGGCGTTTAATGTCAACCTAATGTATATACTCATTTGCACTTCACTAGACAACGGCCATCAGAAACTCATACGTCATGACTCTATAGACTAACGGTGGCCAATTACTACTAGACTCGCATTAGGTGCGCATTAGAAAGCGCATTAGACTGACATTAGGCTGTTTAATGATTATGATGTCTAACAACATTAGGACTCTATAGACTTTCAGTAGACAATGGTCATTAGAAACTCATACGTCATGACTCTATAGACTAACGGTGGCCAATTACTACTAGACTCGCATTAGGTGCGCATTAGAAAGCGCATTAGACTGACATTAGACCGTTTAATGATTGTGATGTCTAACAACATTAGTCTGTTTATAGAACGACATTAAACTTTTTTATAAGGGTTAGCCCAAATTCGGCGTCTAATCAGTGACGCTGCGCACGCCTACGCATGGATATCTGCGTACCTCTGATTTCTACACTTTGACGCTGGCGTTATTTATAAACACTGCGTTAAATGTTCTATGCTCCTCGGCATCTTCTCCAAACAGGCTCGACTGCTCACTGCTCGCGTTGAGATGCGCCCGAAACAGATGCCGCAACTCACGTGTCTTCCTTTTCGCTTCCCTCTGCGCAGGACTCGCTGAATGCCGGCGCTTCAGTGCGGCGACAGTCGAGCGAGAAGAAAGTCTTGCCTGGAACTCTGCAAACCAGAAGCTGTTCCCTCCTCTTCCGCCAAACCCTTCCCCGCTTTGCGCACCAGATCGTGTCGCCGAGCCGGTGCCAGAAAAACATGCCATTCTGCCGTTAGACGAAGAATGCGCAAGCTGACAGCGCTTAGACCCTTACGCGTACCTTACAACGAAACAGCGCACGGTAAGACAGTCGGCGTCAAAACAACACGACCCTAAAACGGCACACAGTGAGGGACGCTCGTGTCAAACGACTATTTGACTCAGTGAAAAAACCTAGCAGAGGGTCCTAGGCATTCACCAAAGGCAACTCGAAGGCGAACACTAGCTTCCTCTTCCTTGCCTTCTTCGCAGTCAATGTATCGATCAATTGAAACCTCAGTTGTATTTTGGCCTTTAAAATTTCAGTAATGCATTTATCGCCTTCATCCTCGATGACTTCTCAGGACGACATTGTAGGATGTTTGCTAGCGACATCGGTCTGCGGTCAAGGCGAGCTAGGTAGATTGCGAGCGGTCGTCTCAGCCCAGTCGAAGAATGAATTACAGTGATAAACTAAAGCTTCTGCTGAACAGTACAGACGGAGATTTAGAGTGCCGACAGCTGTCACGTAGGCCTCGAAATGGCCGCCGTCCACCCCCGCTTCGCGAAGCCAGCGCCATCTGCGGGCCATCTCAAAACCCGCGTCGAAAGCGACCGCTCGCTGCCCCGCCGCAAAATTTCGCGCGGTTAACCTTGGTTCCCTCCCAATGCGCATTCACTAATCGTTAGGAAGCGAAGCGCGCGCAGACGCAGAATGCGGTCACGTTCGGACACGGAATATCTGCGCCGCATCGCGAAGTGAGCGCCACTGCGAGGTCGACGTGCAACAGTATAGCGAGGGCACGCCCCCCATTCAACTGCGCGAAAGGCATGAGCGCAAACAAGACTGCCGTCCGCTAATGCATATGCACCGGTGAGATACCCGTCGCGGCTGTGCAGTGAGTGGTACGCGATGCGAACGACGAGCTGAAGTGCATTGCCGGTTGGTGGGACGAAGCGTGAGGAGTACCTGACAAGGTTGAATTCGTTCGCTGAGGATAACGTGGAGGCATTGATCGATCGAAGGGGGTGTTTGTTTGAAGGAATGGTTTGAAAGGATATGATAACGGAGAACGAAAGTCAAATAGCGAAAAGAGTGCGTTTGCAAGGCCCGATGGTCCGATTATTACGGAGTGACCGCACGCCTGAACGGTGTTATGAGCACACCGTGGCCGACTAAAAGCTTTTCTCGGCGATAGAGTGGTTGGTTTGTTCTTTGCAGACGCGGCTTATGTCCACAAGCCGTACTATTCGAGAAATGACATTCGAGAGATGTTTGGCCCCGTATTTGTCTGCAAAGGACGGTGAGTGAGTGAGTGAGTGAGTGAGTGAGTGAGTGAGTGAGTGAGTGAGTGAGTGAGTGGTGGTGGTGAGTGGTGGTGAGTGAGTGAGTGAGTGATAGTGTGTGTGTGAAGTATAGACAGTGTTCACGTGACTGAATAAATGAGTGACGTAGCGAGTGAGCATTGAATATGTGAGCGAATGATTGAATGAATTCGCGTGTGAGTTCTGTGCAACACTGTAACGTTAGCTTTACAGGTCGTGTACTTCACCGCGGTGGCGTGCCACTTCTACTAGACATGTGCACGCAACGAAACCGAATCAAACCTTGCCTCTTCTAATAAGGCTGTGGTTCTGCAACGCCATTTCTCTTGGTTTCCTAAACATTCTTTTCTGTTTGTTTTCTGCGTCTCTGTGTACCATCATTAAAACCCTTATTTGCCAGCCTCTGTACCTTCCCTCTTTCCCTACCAGTGATGCCAATTTAGCGGATTTTCCGCTAAATCTGGTGGATTTCATTTTATTCTGACGGGAAAAAAATTTGTCTAGCGGATTTTTTGACGGGCAATTTTCATACATAGCGGAATTCTGGCGGATGCCTCACGCAATGCACTGATTCAAAATGGTCGGAAGCATTGCCGAGAAACTTAGAATACCTAATCAGCGAAACGTACTACCGGCTATCCCTCGTCGAAATAACTGTTTCAAGGATCGTAGACCAGTGGGCCGAATTGAAGATGCACTTGGAGATGGCGAGGCGCACTGAAAAGTGCTACGCGGCCGAAGTGCTGTATGGTATGTACGAGAATGATCAGATCACTCTGGGGTCCGTCCCTCCTTCCAGCGTCCCACACCACCACAGCGCATGCGCGTCTCCTCCCCTCTCTCTCTCCTCTCCTACGCTCACCCCCTTTCTCTACTCTACGGTGCGGCGCACGCGTCCCATATCCCGATAGCGCATGCGCGTTCTCTCCCCCCTCTTTCCTACGCTCACCCCCCTTTCTCTACTCTAGGAATCCTCTACTCTACGGAGCGGCGCCCTCGTCCGACATCCCCACAGCGCATGCGCGCCCTCTCTCCTACGCTCCCCCCCTTCCTCTACTCTAGGAATGCTCTACTCTACGGAGCGGTTCCCGCGTCCTACACCCCCCACAGTGCCATGCGCGTCCCCTCTCTCTCCTCTCCTACGGTTCCCCCCGTTCTCTCCTCTAGGAAGCCTCTACGGAGCGGCGCGCACGACAGGTGGTACGACAGCTGCATACTCCGCTGGGAGCACCACGGTAGTTCCGCGGTATGAAAATGACGGAGCGCGCCTCATTCTCTCTCCTGTGTAGCGTCGCGATGAGCGCCCGGTCAGCTGCCGCGAAACGAGAGCGGCGACGTTTCTCCCGCTCAAGCTAACCATCTCCCCGCTGCTTCGCATCTACACATGGTCCCCTTTAGCGGGAGATGGGGGAAGTTTTTTGAGACCGATTCTGACAGATGTTCAGAGCTTCACAAAGCATTCGAGGCGATAGATGGGGATCAAGCGAAGCTGCCGAAAGACCTCATGACTTTGCTTTCAAGCTTGCGTCATAAAATCGTCATTTCGATAGAGAAGGTGGACGTTCAGATGTTCAGACGTGAGGACCACTTTAACCCCAAGCCATATCTGGGCTACTTTGAGACGTACATTGACAGCATGAAGGCTGAGAAGACCGACGGGTTCTCTCTCGCAGATGAAGCTGTGATGCGAGAAAGATGCATAAGGTTTATTACCACGCTAGTAGATCAAATCAGGCAGCGACTTCCCTTCATCGTTCTCCAGAAGACAGCACTTTTATCGGTCGAAAACACTTTTTGCGTCATGAAGGAGCCATTGATTCATCAGCTGGAAGCTATGCCAGGGCCCCCCGGAATCAATGGCAACATTGAAAACCAGTGGAGCAAAATCATCCTGCTGCGCTGTGAAACATTGGAATTATGCTGCACCAAGTAGCCCAACGCTCAACCTTAATGAACATTTATAACTTTTAGCCTCATCTATGATGCGGCTGACGTCAACCGTAGCACTGAAGCCTCTAGTATTTTAGTTACACTCTTATGAAGACTCTTTTACATGTTAGTTCAGCTCTCATAGTATTGGGGAGCCTTTAGGAATGATAAAGGTTTTTATCATACAAAATTTCACGGTTTCTTTTTAATAAAATAAGTCTTAGCGGGAAATTTAGCGGATGTGTTTTAGAATCTAGCGGAATCTGGCGGATTTCATATTGCTTTCTAGCGGATTTCTCACTTCCATCGATGGCAACACTGTTCCCTACATCTCTATTCAGGGACAACATATACATTACTTCGAGCCGCGGTTCTGTAACGTGATACACCAAGCCGTAGCCTTTTTCTACTGACTTAGGAAGATTCACTTCATTCTGTGAGCGATCAGACGGAACACACGTGCAATGACGCAGACACATGTCATAACGAAGTCATTCAAGATCGATCAATCAATTGATGGCAACAGTAATCGACCAATTGATCTATTGAATGATGACACATCACCAAACCATGCCGAACAGTGGCGACGACTGCCTTCATCCTTTCTTTCTTTATTTATCAATACTGCGGTACCTTCATACAGGTCCAAGCAGGGTGAGAGCAAAAACAAGAAAGAAACAAAGCAAACGTAAACATTGTTAGTAAGTTTTAAGGAATGACAATGTGACGGAAGGCAACAAAGGAATTATTCCAGTCTGTTACAGTGCGAGGGAATAAAGAAAACGTATAAATTTGTTCGCGTAAAATATAATGTCCATTGAATTAGGATGGTGGTGGCGAGTATGTCTTGATGTTGAAGTTAAAAGATAATATGAAGGGCTAATTGCTCGTTTCCGATTCCAAAGCAAGTAAAGAAATTGTAAACGTGCGGTTTTCCTTCTTAAGTGCAAGGCATGGAATGCTGTTAGCCTTCATTAGTTCAGAGGGTGAGTCATACGGAGAAAATATTGAATAAATAAACCTTACAGCTTTTCTTAGTACATTCTCGAGACGGGTAATGCTGGTCTCAGCGTTTTAATGTTGTTGTATTTCGATCCCACAAGAAAGTATTGAAAATGCCAAGAGCCATTCGTCGACTTCAAGCAGAGCGCATCCGCCATCTTGCCTTGCCGCAGGTATGGCAAAAGTAAACTGCTCGCACGAGATGCAATAGCAATATACGCTTAAGCGGCTGCTTTCAACTGCGCCTCCGGGAACATGGCGAACGCGGTCAGTGTTGCCAAGGCAACTATGTACCTCGATCATTCCTTTTTTTGTGCCGACACTAGGCCGGCTGGCGAGAAGCTTTAAAAAAATTGTGATAGATCACGGCAAGAAAAATCATTTTGTGGTCTCTCTTATCTCGGCGAAAAGCTTTGAAAGCGGTCCAAAAGTGAATATGTACACGCCCGCGTGTGCGTATGCGGTTTGTGTGAAGGCTTGTCAGATTCAGGTGCGAGCTTTCTTTTCTTTTTTTTTCTTTTTTTTTTCCGGCACACCGAATTCTCAGAAACGAAATTTTCAGAAGAAATGAAAGAAGACACGGAAATTCGGACAATTCGCATGCCCGGAGGTACCGAAACGCAAATGAAGAGAGCCGGACTGACATAATCGATTCTGGCCCGAGGCCAGCATGGTGTATTTGCACATTTCCAGCCATGCCGACTGTTTCAAAGATAGATAGATAGATAGATAGATAGATAGATAGATAGATAGATAGATAGATAGATAGATAGATAGATAGATAGATAGATAGATAGATAGATAGATAGATAGATAGATAGATAGATAGATAGATAGATAGATAGATAGATAGATAGATAGATAGATAGATAGATAAACATTTTTTTAATGATTACCCTGCAGATGTTTTTGCAATGCTTCTGGTATCGACCCAATTTTGAACAAGCGGCAATGTCGTGTGATGACGCCATGCGTCGTAGAGACGTCGTTATGACGTTACCCGATGACGTCATTACAAGACTTTCTCGCGTCACTTCGTTTTGACGCCGACTGTCACCTTTCGTGTTTTATGAGGTATCTAAGGCTCTCGCCTTGAAATTGACCGTCCCTTCAGGCAATACTAAGGAGGGTGCGCATGCGAAAGCGTATACGCTTTCCCGGAACATTCACTATATTATCGCGACGTTCCCAGTCGACTGCTTTATTCCGTGCTAGTGAGCGAGTACGAACTTTAGTTTAGGTCCTGAGGAGAAAGAATTAAAGCACGGCCGGACAACTACTCTGTACAGCCCACTCAACAACGCCTCGAGGAGCGTAACAAATTCGCGCTGACTCATGCACCAGGCGCGAGAGTGCCCGTCGCAGAAGCGCTCGCCCCTTTATCTCGACGGGTGTCCATCATGCAGGGGGCAAGCTCGAGTGCCGAACGAGAGGCGGGGACCATCTCGCCTCCCAAGGACAGCTCTTCGTAGTATTCTCAATAGCCCTTGCCACAGGCATGCAAGCACACACAGAGACGCGATATGCGCTACAACCGATATGTATAAGTCGTTACCTCTCCACAAGAGAAAGCAGCCACTTACGCAGGTACCGCACTGACCCGGACTGCAAGCGTACAGCTTTTCGATTCTCAAGCGCGTCGTTGTGTGGCCGCCGTATGCGGCAGTGAGTCATGACCGACAGATGATAGATATATTGGACCGGACTGAGCGGAATGAGACGTATGTATGTATGTATGTATGTATGTATGTATGTATGTATGTATGTATGTATGTATGTATGTATGTATGTATGTATGTATGTATGTATGTATGTATGTATGTATGTATGTATGTATGTATGTATGCGTGCGTGCGTGTATGTATGTATGTATGTATGTATGTATGTATGTATGTATGTATGTATGTATGTATGTATGTATGTATGTATGTATGTATGTATGTATGTACAGGTGGGGGTCAAAAGTTCCCAGGCCACGCTCCCATAAGAATACATGGGATAGTGGCCTGGGAACTTTTGACCAGCCCTGTACGTACGGGTAGATGGATACATAAAAGAATTGACTGAAACGAGGTGGAGGGATATATGTAGAAGGTTGATTGACTGGTAGATTAGATAGTTGAGTGATCGTACTGCATTAAGTGGCAAGGTGATGGACAGTTTCACGCGCCTCTAGTGAGCCTCATAGAGGATAGAATCGCATCGAATCTATATTGTTGTAAGGTTAGATGGACGGAGTGAAACGCGATGGAAGAACGGGTGTAGGAATCGATTCACTGATTGATTGGCTGATTAGTTGGTTGAATGAGTGTGTTGCAGTAAGTGGAAATGCGATGGTTATATGGATGCGCCTCTGGTAGAGCTTCTAGAGGCCTAGAGTGCACACCAACTCTTTCCATGCCCGCTTGATGGAGGAGGCCCCGCACAAAACAAATGCAAAATGTTATCTGAGCCGAAGAAAGGACTATCTTGCTAGTCCTTACAAAACAAAAAGAAAAAAATGAAAGGAAATCATTCGAGACATACAAGTGCATCTCAATAGATAGTGACGCACAGCGCAACACAAAATAACTCGCATGACAATTATTGTAAGAGATAGAGATAAAGCGGCGCTGGTTGCGATCGCGAAAATGTGGCACACATACACGCCAGACTGTCGACTGGATCGCCAACGCAGCGCGCTTTGCGCTTGACACAGTATGTGCAGCCAAGGTCCACGGGACGGCCGGCGGCACTCCCACCGGATCACTCACGGTCCGATATGCGGCCTTGAAAAAGGAAAGCGTTACAGCATCCCGTAACGACCACCACGACAAATAGACACAGCCGATTGAGTGTACCCTTACAATATCATTACAGGAACTCTCTTGCGTGCCTCTTGCATTCATTAAATTGCCTGTAGACATGCAGTCGATCACTGCATTTGAATGCTCAACGTAAAGGTATTGCAAGAAATCATTCCTGACATACAATTGCACCTGAATGCTCAATAGAATTCAGGTACAATTCGAATGGAGAAAGCCGGTTGAGTATACCATTAGAAAATGTTTAAAGGGACTCTGTTGCGTTTCTGTCGCATTCATTAATATACCTGATATGCATTTGTATACTGCATTTGAATACTCAACGCAAATGTATTGCTCGAAATCATTCGCGACATGCAAGTACACCTGAATTCTCAATAGCAATCCGTCTTTTACATTTTCCTGTGCTGCCCTCTGCCGTTTTGGTAGGGGGCCAGGACAACCGGTATCGGCAGAACGAAAGCCTCCGAGATTAAGAGACGTTTCGCGACTTTTCCGCTAGGGGAACGCGCATGCACCATGGCATCGAGAAGAAGGCGAATTAGAGCGCACATGGCCGGTTGAGTGTTCCCTTACCAAGTCATTACAGTGACTCTGTCGCGTTTCTGTTGCATTCATTAAAATGTTTGTGTACATATGCATTTCAACACTGCATAGACTGCTACTCGCTGACTGTTTCGCATGAACTCGATTAGCACGATGTGCGCGAAGTGCCGTATTTTTCATGTTCCTGTGCTGTCCTCTGGCGTTTTGGTAACAGCCGGTATAATCGGTATCGCCAGAACGAAAGCCTCCGAGATTCGGGACGCATCGTGACTTTTCCGCTCGGTTAAGGGCGTATGCGCTGTGGCGTCGTGAAAGAGGCGGATTGCACCTGAATTCTCTAGCCATTCGAATGAACACAGCCGGTTGAGTATACACTAACAAAATCATTACAGCTACTCTGTTGAATTTCTGCTGCTTTCATTAAAATGCCGGTAAGATATGCAATCGAGTACTGCATTTAAATACTCAACGGAAAAGTATCACACGACATCATTCGTGACGCATACGATTGCTCCTCAATTCTCAATAGCAATTTAGCGGACACAGCCGGTTGAGTATACCCTAACAAAATCGTTACAGGGATTCTGTTGTGTTTCTGTTGAGTTTTCTGTTGAATTCAATAAAATGTCGGTATATATGCAATAATTGAACACACAATTGAAATGTCCCGCAGGGATTTAATTGAAGATTGCGATTGAATGCTCGTCGTAAATAATATTGCAAGAAATCATACGTCACGTGAAATTGCAACAATAGCAATAGAATTACACGAAATTGCACATCGGTGTAAGCCCTTCCACTCCTTGCAGCTGCACTCCTGTGTTCTTTCGCAAATCGGAAAAAGGCGATTCCTCAATCGCTGTAGCTTTGTTTCGCTTCTCGGTGGACACCTCAAGCGAGGATGGAAAACTGGGCGAGTTGGTGTAGATTCATTGTGGCCACGGCATCAGCGCTGTGCCGTGTCCACTTCTTGCTTCCTCTTCAACGTGTTTCGCGCTGGCAGCCACAATGAACCTCAAGCGAGCCTCAAGGAAAGGAACGTCTGTGGGCGCATTAACATTAAAGGGGACCCTGCAACACTTTTTGCGCATGGTCAGAAAACGCTGCTGATCGGTAGTCGAGGCTCCCGAGAACACGCGAGCCAAATATTATAGTGCAGCACGCGGCCTGGAATTCACAATAAATTCTCAAAGTCGGCAGAAAATTGCGTTTCTCTTCTCTCGACAAATGACGCTACAAGCTCAAAAATCACTCGTCACAGCCATTGTATCAGCCATTGGGCTGATTTGAGTATGGCACGCTCGGTCGTTACTGGGGCCGCCGCGGGAGGCCGCGACTTGTCCACGCGTGCGCGCGCGATTGCACTGAAAAGGTCGCGTATTCGAAGAAAAAAAAAGCGAGAGAGAGAAAAAGTGCGCAAGTTCACGAGACGCGCGTGACGTATTTTCTTTCCCCGGTGCCATCCCTCCCTGCTTAGCTTTCCAGCGCTTTCGTCGGGACGAGAGAGAGGATGCAATTGCATCGTGCGACAAATCTTTGTAACTCCACTCGTACTGGACGGAGTCTAAAAAGTTTTGCGGCGGTTGAATTCGTGAGGCAATAAGCTCCTTTCGTGAATCCATTCCATGGCTACTTAGAAAAGTGTTGCAGGGCCCCTTTAACCATTTCACACTATCCTACAATGCCTACTGCGAGTGCAGCTACGAAGTTACAGCGTTTCGAAGTTATTCCAGCTGTTCTAACCGAGTGCTGCATTAGGAAGTAACGATGAATAAAACTATTACATTGACATTTGTGGCGTTGGTTGTCCATCGTTAATCATTTGAGGTGGACTGCTTTCCAAGCAGCTTTGTTGTACATCGACTTTAATAGAATCGAACAAAGGTGCAATTATTACTTTTGTTTTATTGTAGTGACTGAAATGATGGGCTAAAGGACACATGGCACCAGCGAAGTTTTGGAAAACAATGGCCGAGAAATGACTTTTTTCTAAAAACCTGCAGAGCTGTTTCATCAACGGTTACGCAAATGCCTAGAGCTGCCTCGAAGTTCTAATACGACAGCTAACGCCTAGCGTTCATGGGCAATTCGACTGCTGCAAAAATGTACCAGGTTCCGTCCCGCACCTGCGGCTAAAGACAGCTTCCGTAGTTGTGGCATGGCCGCCCGACAAAAAAAAAACAAAAAAACATGGTTGATCCCTCTGTCATAGGAATCGGTATAACACGAAAGTGAAACGTGTCCTTAAAGAAGTAGTTGAATATTTACTGTACAGTGATATAAAAAAGCTTACACAATGTCTATTGGTATAAGACAGTTATGGCACCGTTTATCGTGGATGCATCCACGTTGACGCTTGGTGGTACATCTGTATACCGCCGACTAACGTCTATGGGCAATGATTAAACAAACTGTTGTGGTCATGTATGCTTGTGGTATCTGTACGGCGAGAGCGGAATCAGAGAAAGCGGTGTGACAGCCAGAAGAGCGTCACTGAGTGGACGCCGAACTTGGGCTAAGGTCGCCTAATCGCGGGATGTTAGAGTTCGTAGACAGATTTAGTTGAGCATCCGCAACTGCTCTGCCACGGCCGCTGGCTCTGCGTACGCAGCCTGCCATTGAAAATGGCTGGCAGGCTGTGTCCGCAGAGCTGCGGACGCCCAACTAAATGTGTCTATTGAACACCACTACCCGACCAGAGGGAAACGCAACGCGCGTCGTGTCTTCCGCGGTGGCCAGCTACGATTTTTCGCGGGGCGAGTGTTAGTTCGGAACGCGGAGTTACGCACTCGCGCGTCGCAGAGCTACCTTTGGTATGGATGGATGCTATGGGCGACGCTGACGCTGGGGGGTAAGGTCGCCACCTGGCCGTGTGTTAATGCGTCGACAAAATTGCCCTTTTCCTACTCGAAACGCGCCGAATGGGACGGACGCGTAGAAACGACGCTCTAAAGAAACTAATCGCAGCTTTCACATTTATGATGCCTTACTTCACTTTAGCAAGAACACTGTGAGAGGACAGTGGTAGATATAAAAGGCGGGTTTGTAATGCCTGCGGAGTATGTCCCCGTGGCGCAGTGGATAGCGTGCCCGGCATCTCTTCTTGCGGACCAAGAGGTCGTAGGTTCGACTCCCGGTGACGGAACTTTTTTCTTTGTCTTCTGATCATGTGTATTTTTCGACGTCATTTCCGTGTCGGAAATACGTCACTGAAATCTTGGTGGACCCCGGCATAAAACACTTTCATGTTTAAAAAAATGTCCGCGTATCTGCGTGCTTCGCAGCAAACGTCGTCGGAAAGACGATAGTCTTCTGCCGGCCGTACTACTATGTTTTGCCTTGCCTCAGACAGCGCCTCCGCTATGTTGAATCGTTGATGAAATAGAGGCGGCACTGCGTGATGTATGGACGCCATCCTGGCAGTAGTGTCCGGAAACATGAGCTTGTGCAGAACCTATGGCTGGATGGATGGATGGATGCTTATGAGCGTCCCCTTTATAACGGGCGGTGACATGTCTGCCACCAGGCTCGAAAAAAAAATAGGGAAAGAAAACTTTCTTTTTATGTTGGCCGAATGCCTTATCTACATTGATCAACTCTATGTTATTATACAAAAAAAATATAAATCACGGTCCATATCTCTGGCTCTTAAGGCAGAATGACCTTCTTTTCCCCATTATTTATTTTTGTCCTTTATCTCTACTTCTCTGCCACCAATACTCTAACCGTCTCTTACTTATTTCTATCGCGGACGTGTTCAGCTTTCCATTGTTGTCCCTAAAACCCAAGGCTTCATGTAGACTCGTGCCCACACGTATACCTGGGTGGAATATCGCCACATTCAATCAGTACATGTTCCATCGTTTCCTTAGTTCCCCCCCCCACAGCATGTACATTGTTCTTCTTCGTTACTGAATCTCGCTTTATAACTACGCGTTCTAAGGCAACCCGACCTTGCTTCAAACAGTAAAGCGCTTCCCTTTGAATTATCATAAAGGCCTTTCCCTCCTTATTTCGTTTTTTTCCCTTTCGGTAGTTACTGAGAGCCGGCTTCTTTTCCATCGCTGTCAGCCAATAAGTCCTCTCCGCTTCTCTGACTTTTCGCTTAATGCTCCTTGTTGCCATATCGCCCACACTGCTAGCCGTATATTTACTGGTCAGCCTCCTAGTTCTTCGTGGCCACTGCCAGCGGCAGCGCCACATCGTCGGCAGAGGGCTTTTTCGTGCATAGCGTCGTATTCCGTGCATAGAGTCGCATTTTCAGCGCAGCCTAAGAAACGCTAGGGTTTTCAGAATTGCGCATCTATATATATTTTTTAATAAAGGAAAATGCCACCAAATACTTATGTATTGATGTTGCGCCTCAGATATGTGTGCTTAAACTTTGGCCGTGTGGCTGAATCGAGTGACAGACAGACCGATAGACAGACAGGTAAAAATTTCTGCGTTGAAGTATCCCGAGAAAGACTGTCGTCTTTAAATGAAGAAAAAAATTGACGGCAGATCCACGAGGTGAATGATGATGAGATTGGGCGAAGCTCCTGGAAGTAATCATCGGTTAAACCGTGAAATTTCTTCCGTTAATTCGCCCGATAAAAATGACGTGAAACGATTGATTAAATGTTTTATCAAACTTTTATTGCTGGTTTCCGTTGTCCTTTCATTATGACCGCTTTGTGGTCGGTGAAATGTAAGCTAAGTGGTTCTTGCACTGGTTGCAGCGGCATCCTTATCCATACGAGCACACACCGACGGCAACGAGCATCGTCAACTACAAACCTGTATCGCGATATGGTTTTGATTATAAAACCATTGCTTTAGAAAACACCTGGCGTCTTTCGTTAAGCAGCTGGCGTCTTTTCGTTTTGCTTTAGAAACATCTGGCGTCTTTTCGTTTTGCTTTTAGAAAACATCTGGCGTCTTTCGTTGGTTTATTTCATCAATCAACGGCGTTTTGAACAAAATTTTTATTGTTTAATCACGCACAGGAGAAATCTCACCAGGCACTACCTTGGAGGTAAACAATGGCTGCTACTGGGAATGAGAGACAGCAGAAGTCGGCTTTTAACACTTCAACTTCTACTAACGCTTCCTACTGGAACATGCCAATGGCTGCTGAATGGGGAATGAGAGACAGAAGAATTCGGCTTTTAGTTAACGCGCACGCTGCGAATTTTTTATTGTTCAACAACGCACAGGAGAAATCTCCCACCGGCACCACCTTGGAGGTCAAAGCGTAAGACTGGTTACGCACTACGACTACGACGAGGGACGAACGGGTGCCGCTTTAAGGAGCTTCGCCCCTAAAATGTGCGCTCATTGCGTCGTGCGCGGGGTTGTGGCGTGCGCGTGACGCTGTATCCTGCCTGATCCTGCCATATATGAGCATGCCGTGAATCCGCTGCGTTTCGTGGCATTTTTGAACGACAAATAAGGATGTCAACGTCTGCTACCACGAATTTCCGTGCGACGCTGAATGGCGTTGAAAGCCCAAACGATGTAATAAAAGATTTTAGTTTCCGAAGAAAATAATACATGCTGAGGGGTGTTGATGATCTGATCGCCAGTAATGTTTTCCAAGAGTTCGTGGCTCCTCAAGAAAACCCGCAACAATAGGACGCTCCTGTTTTCTCTAATAGAGCGGCCGTGTGTCTGAGTGATTGTGGTTGTACCTGTTAATCCTGCTCGTGCTGTTCGACGCCTGGCGTGATTACACCCTTCTGCCACGCAATATTACTGGCTCATCGCACTACTTGACATTCATGAGCGTTGTTTTCGAAAACAGTTCCAAACAATGGCGTGGGTCTGTGGTAGAACACCTGCTTGCCACGCAGAAGACCTAGGTTCAATTTCCACTCGAACAAAAGTTCTGACTTAAATATTTCTTTATTTGCATCTATCTCGAAGTTTCGCTCAAGGGACAACGCTGATTTATTGCTCACAACCAACGACGCCGACGCCGGAATTTCTGCGAAACGAGCTCTTTAACGCTATCCCGTTAAAACACCACACACATCCGTTGATACGCTTTTGTAAACGGCTTTGGTGCAATGCGAGCGCAACTACGTCTGCGGGTACGAGCCTGTCATTCGAGATGTCGTTGCTGTACACCCCACCAAATGGCTGGGACGCAATGATTTACGCAAATGGCCTTG
Organism: Rhipicephalus appendiculatus; assembly: GCA_030522465.1. Lineage (NCBI taxonomy): Eukaryota > Metazoa > Arthropoda > Arachnida > Ixodida > Ixodidae > Rhipicephalus > Rhipicephalus appendiculatus. The sequence continues at coordinate 43,569 of JALIZH010013449.1, read as the reverse complement.
CATACGAACAACGTTTGAGAGAGAGAGCTAGATAGAGGGCTGAAAGACGGTAACTGCCTGCTATCTCCTTTAGTAGCGCTTTTCCTCGCGGAGTACGCGCCATCCGTCTCCGTCCGCCTCCGCATCTACATCGGGACACGAATAGATAATATATACCGCAGGATCGTTCTTGTTGTTGAGCCCTTTTTCTCGTTCAGTGGTTTATAGCGGTGCTGACCGACAGAAACACTCGCGAGGTCTGCGCGGGAGGTGAGCGAGCGGGTGCGGTCGATGTTGTCGCGGTGGGAAAGAAATGTCCTGGCCAACGTCTGTGCGCATTTGTGTGTATAGTTTGCTTCGGAGGCCGAGTGGTGGTGTGTCGGACACATGCGTGGCCCGGACGCAACTGAGCTAGCTGGAACACGGTCGTTAATTACGCCCTTTCAAGACTGCACACATATAGCAGCCGCGCGCAAGATGTTTATTTATGTGTACGCGTTGTCTATGTTCTATAGGTGTTGGTGATGAGTTGCCACAGGCGGGGTTAGTCTGGCAGACCTGGCTACAGCTCTACGGATGACGCAGTAAAGAGCACTTTGACGTGCGACCGACGAAGCTGTCCGAAACTGGAACGATTCCGAATAAGAAGTGTAAGATTCGGTATTGATATTACTCTTTGATCCTGGCTGATAAAAGCATCACTGGAAAATGCCAAACTAGGAATAATGCATACTTCTCGCAGTATATGCTCCGAACAGTGATGCGAGTGAGCAGCTGTCTTGAACAGCTCTTTTGTCAATCAAATCTTGCTGCAAGCTACACACACTGCCAGAATATCTGAGAGGGGGAAAGATTTAGCATTACATTAAAGATAATACAGCACAGTCTAACAATCCATACAGATGGCCTGCTTAGTAGGTCCACGTTATGGGAGTATCCATTATGCCCTCATTCCATAACGAAAGCAAACTAGTAACAAATATGGCTAAAGACTCTGGTCACAGGTGCACTTCCGACCATGATTGACCATGGCAATCTATGTACCATGTGGAGAGTTTCACGCTTACAGTTACTAAAGTACTTACAGTTTCACTGAAAGATCGACAGAAAGCGTTCACTGACTGAGTGCGTGACCGGCATACATACATACATCCACACACACACATACATACATGTCAAAGGAGTGTACGTGTGGTCACATGAGCGCAAATGAAGCGTAGAAGGGGTACTTCGCAATCATGAAAAACAAGTGATAGCCCCAGGTACAGAAATTTCACTGAAGGATCGACAGAAAGCGTTCACTGACTGAGTCAGTGACCGGCATACATACATACATACATACATACATACATACATACATACATACATACATACATACATACATACATACATGCATGCATGCATGCATGCATGCATGCATACATACATACATACATACATACATACATACATACATACATACATACATACATACATACATACATACATACATGCATGCATGCATGCATACATACATACATACATACATACATACATACATACATACATACATACATACATACATACATACATACATGCATGCATGCATGCCTGCATGCATGCATGCATGCATACATACATACATACATACATACATACATACATACATACATACATACATGCATACATGCATACATACATACATACATACATACATGCATGCATGCATACATACATACATACATGCACATACATACATACATACATACATACATACATACATACATACATACATACATACATGCATACATACAGCATGCATGCATACATACATACATACATACATACATCCATCCATACATACATACATACATACATACATACATGCATGCATGCATGCATGCATACATGTATGCATACATACATACATACATACATACATACATGCATGCATGCATGCATGCATGCATACATACATACACATACATACATACATACATACATACATACATACATGCATACATACATACATACATACATACATACATACATACATACATACATACATGCACACATACATGCATGCATGCATGCATGCATACATACATACATACATACATACATACATACATACATACATACATACATGCATACATACATACATACATACATACATACATACATACATACATATACATACATACATACATGTCCCTTAACGTTACACCCATGTTTCCTTGCCCTACGTTTATATACATTTCAGTAAAGCAATGAACGGGGCTAGTAGTTGCACGTTCACGTCGAAATGCACTTCGTATAAGCGTTACTGGACTAAAGAACCACTAAGAAACGACGAGTGGATGCACATGGCGCAAGTACGTCCCCTATTGCCTTATGCACGTCTAATTTTCACTTCTCCGTGGTTCTTTAGCCCAGGTAGCTGTTATACAAAGCGCATTTCAACATGGAAGCATTTCCCGAACAACCAAAAAAAGCTGCCGGAAGCGCATGCTGGCGAATATCACCGTCACATTGTGTTACACATTTTTCGCGGCCAAACGCGTCCTTCATCAAATATCAACTGGGCCACGAAGATCCCCAACCAGGCGACCGTGAAAACGGATCCCTGAACGCTCACGGCGCCAGTGGCCGCGTACTCACACGGCCAAGGATTTCGTGCTCGGTCAACGTTTAAGCGTCGCGTGCTCGGGTTTTCTCTCTACGTTTCTTTTCCTCGTGCCGCGACTGCGCGGCGGTGCTTCCCGCAATACGGCAGCCGGGAGCGATCGTCTATTTAGTATATAGATCGACGATCGAAGAAGGCATATCGTGATCGAGAGAACGCTCCCGGGGGGCGATACGTGCTCGAACGCATTGGGCAGGGAGACCACGAGCCGTTCTTGATCTTGTTCTACGAAGAAATAAAGAAAAAAAAATGAAAGGAAAGGAAAGGAAAGAAAAGATGTGACCGTCTTTCCTTCCTTTCCAAGAAAAGATATAGAGAAAGAAGGAACGATGGAAAGAGAAAGAAGCACCTCAACCTGTTAAGCTACCACCGCGGGTGCCTTAACGAAAGAAAGAAAGAAAGAAAGAAAGAAAGAAAGAAAGAAAGAAAGAGAGAAAGAAAGAAAGACAGACAGACAGACAGAAAGATAGATCAATAGATAGACAGATAGATAGATAGATAGATAGATAGATAGATAGATAGATAGATAGATAGATAGATAGATAGATAGATAGATAGATAGATAGATAGATAGACAGACAGACAGACAAAAAGAAAGAAAGAAAGAAAGACAGAGAGAAAGACAGACAGACAGACAGACAGACAGACAGATAGATCAATAGATAGATAGATAGATAGATAGATAGATAGATAGATAGATAGATAGATAGATAGATAGATAGATAGATAGATAGACAGACAGACAAAAAAGAAAGAAAGAAAGAAAGAAAGAAAGAAAGAAAGAAAGAAAGAAAGAAAGAAAGAAAGAAAGAAAGAAAGAAAACGGAATCGGTTCGCGCGCGACGCGTCTAGTTTTCCCACTTCGGAGAAGACTAATCCCCTAAGGGTTAGCAAACCAGAAAGAGAGCGAGAGATGAGAGAGAGA
>JALIZH010013449.1:0-35000 GCA_030522465.1 Rhipicephalus appendiculatus | reverse complement strand
TCTCAGTGGGATAACACACCGAATGTGTGCGTGTTTTCTTGTTTAATTTTGACCGGGAATCGCAGCGATACGCGAGACTAATCTTCCTCCGTTCGCATGCGTTCGTATTTTGTCGCGCTTTGCGCATCGTACAAACGCCATCCGCGTTCCAGCGCTTAAGAAGGACCCTTTGTAAATTCGAAAGTGTGTTCCGCGAACGCCTGTGTCCATTGAAACGGCGTCGGTCAGAATTATTCCAAAAGCTGGGCACAGCGACGCTACGCAAGCAAAGCGCGAGCGCTGTTGAGTCCGACGCGACCGGCCTCCGTTTGAGCACCCCGGCGGCCACCTGGCGACCTGGCTACGTGCCAGGGCTCGGACGGGCAGACGCCGGACGGACGTGAGCATGAGACCTTAAACTGCCTTAAAGGCTTTTGCCTTAAATCAGTGAACTCTCCTGTGTGCTTCGAGAGATTGTAATTATAAACTCACACGATGGACAAGTGCAACAACAGTAATGGAATGTTGTTCACTGTTGACTACAGCGTTCGCACGAAGTGGCTCTAGCTGCATGTTACGATAAACAACCTTCACGGTCACTCTGCTCATCTTAGCAGTTGGAGTGCAATCGGTTACGTTATAAATATGGAAATTTTCGAATAGACAAAACGATGGCAGACAGTTTTGTCGTCGGCGTGTATTCTTTAAGCTAATGTTCGTCACACGAGCACGCGATATAAGAAAAGGTGAGAAAACGTTCACTTATTTTTGAACAAGCGAGAGCCAAAAAAAAAAAAGAGGGAGTTCCGCTTTTAATAAGCTGATTTGAGCCGTAGATGCCTCGTGAAACGCGGGAAGTGACCGTCGGCAATCAACACGAGTGATGCAAAAAAATCACAGCATATCCACGGAGTGGATGATGATGAGTGGGCGAAGCTGCGGAGGTTCATCGGTAAACCGTGAATCTTCCGCGAATTCTGCGCAGTACATCATCAACGACGTGAGATCGGGCGCGTTTATACTAAAGGGCCGATGAGAGTCATGGCGACTTGCAGCTCACTTTAATTTTACATGTACGCTGTGAATTTTTTTTATTGTTTAATCATGCACAGGAGACATCTCACACAGGCACTACCTTGGAGGTCGAAATCCAGTGCCTATATATACGCGGTGGTCTGTGAACGGTTGTGCAGCGCGAGCAGTCGGTTTTTTCAATCAAGCCGATGCCGCGACGCTGCCTCTCGACGCTGCCTGCGTCGGCGCGACGCAGGAGAGGAGAAAGAGGGGGGAAGCGTAGGAGAGGAGAGGGCGATACATATCACGTACTGTCACAGCGCATTGTCTTATTATAATAGCGCCATCTATCATCTTTAATCATCAACGTATACGAAAAACCACTGACGCCATCTAGTATATCGACACCCAACTGCAGTTTGCATGCATCTCTATGGGACAGCGCCATCTATTGTATGCTAAGGGAGACGCTACTGGCTACTCAGGATGCATCGACAACCGAGAACCGCCCAGGTGATGCCATAAGGAGCTTCGCCCCTAAAAACATAATGTGACGACGTCACCCTATGAAGTCATCAAGACGTCACAGGCCGCCCAGCCATGTTACGTCATCGTGAAATCCTACAACGCGACATCACATGGCGGCGTAATTACTACTCACATGACATCGCCGCGTGGTCAAGTGAGTGCAGAAAGTGCGTTTACGACGCACGCCCATAAGTCGGCAAAAGATGTAGCGCTCACTCAGACTCACTCATGAAATATATTTCGCCTCTAGGACTCACTCGGACTCAGACTCACCAAGACTTTCCTCACGCGGACTCACTCGGACACAGACTCACCACAATTTTTTTCAATCGCACTCACTCGGACTCAAACTCACCGTAACATTAGTTAATCGGACTCACTCAGACTCAGGCTCATAGCTCGATCTGAGTCTGAGTAAGTCTGAGTGAGTCGACTCATGAGTAAGTCATAAGTTAAATATAAGTTTCGTTTGTGAATACGGGCCTAAGTTTCTGTGGCAATATGTAAGGAATGCTACACTGGTACGAATACGGAAAATTTGAACTTAGACACAGTTCTCGTTGCCCCATTACGAAACTGCGCTCAGAATTCGCATTAGATATATAGTATCGTAATTGTCGGAATTTTTTTTCCGCTCCTCAACAGTTCTCCTGTAACGATTAATTCGTGGCCTCAGAAATCAAGGATCTACAAAACAGATTTTAACCCATCTATATTGAATGCAACGAACTTCGATTGCTGAAGCGGTTGTGTAGCATAGAAGGATGCTAGATTAGGTTAGCTTAGATGGGGGGTTTCGCCTCCATCGAAGTGCGACCGCCGCGGGCGGAATCGAACCCGCGACCGTCGGGTCAGCAGCCGAGCACCGTAACGCCTGCACCGCAGCGACGGCTCGGGCCCTTAAGATTAATGACGAACGACGTTGTACGCGCAGGATCGGAGGAGGAGACCGGATTACACTCGATTAAACGCGGTATATCCGGCTGCTCCACGCGCATCGCGGCCCAACGCTAACAGCTGTGCGGATACGTGCTCCGTGGCCGCACGCGTTCCTTTTCACATGGGTGTAGACTGTAACGCGGTTCCTGCAAAAGGCGTTAGCATTTCCACGACTGTCACGTGGGTGGATACCGGAGGCCCGGCGCCAGACCCTTCCTGAATGACCATCTGGCGCCGATAGCCGCACAACGTTCGTTCAGAGGAATGCCATCTACGGGGCTCCGTTGCTTCGCATACCGGATAGGTTCGGGCACACTTTACCCCACCACCGCCGACGCACGCACTGACCTATGCCCCATTTCATACATCAGGTGCTACGCTGTGGAAGCTAGGGAGAGCTTTAGCAGTAGGGGCGTTCGCATCAAGAAATAGTTCAAAGATTTTTACCACCCGTAATGGATGGATGGATGCAAAAGCTTATTGAAAATCCTAAGGTGCGCGACTCAGCGCGCTGCGGGCCGCCCCCACGTTGGGACAGTCCTTGCGATTTTTGAAAAGGCGAAATCCTTAGATGCGTCATGAAACGCGAAAATTCATTGTCGGAGGCATCGACACGAGTGATGCAAAAAAATATCACGTTATTACGGCACCCCAGGACGTCATACGATGTCATATGACAACGCCTAATGATGTATTATGACGTCATATCCGTGACATCGTATGATGGCGTCATCACATGGCATCGTCGATTGGACAACGATGGGCGGAGGCACATTAAAACCACTTTAGGTGCAGAAAGCTTTCGGAGGGTGGCGGGAGAAGATCAATGTATCGACTAAGACTAAAAAGACGACGGATTTCGCCTCCGAGTCCTCTTAGACGAATGCATAGGGACCCTGCGGACTTTCCGTTTTAAATGCGAAGCATTTCTTAGCGAACTTCGGCGACTTTGGGCGTATCTATCTATCTATCTAGCTATCTATCTATCTAGCCGCCTACGACATTGTGCTCTCCTGGCCGTATCGTTAATGGGATTTATACCAAATTTGGTATAGCATAACATGACTGTATGACGAACATAAATGGCTGGTCAAATCATGAAAATCATGACTAACTTGTCATGAAAAGTATGATTTACATGCTACGCTCATGGCGCGCTCGCGGCCGTTTCGTTAGCTTGATACACACCAAATTTGGTTTTGAGTGACATGATTGTATGATGAACATAAATGACAAGTGGTAATATGGAAATCATGACTTGTCATGTGCGACATGACTTGCATGCTACGCTCATGGCGCGCTCGCGGCCGTTTCGTTGGCTTGATATACACCAAACTTGGTAATGAGTGACGTGACTGTATGACGAACATAAATGACAAGTGGTAATGTGGAAATCATGACTTGTCATGTGCGACATGACTTGCATGCCACGCTCATGGCGTGCTCGCGGCCGTTTCGTTAGCTTGAGACTCTCATGGCACGCTCGTGGCCGTTTCGTTAGCTTGATATACACCAAATTTGGTATTGAGTGACATGACTGTATAACGAACATAAGTGGCAGGTGGTAACATGAAAATCTTGGCATGCGTGTCATCTACAACACCATTTACATACCACGCTCATGGTGCGCTTGCGTCCAGTTCGCTAGCTTGATATACCCCAAAATTGGTATTGCGCGACGTGACTCTATGACGAACATAAATGACAAGTCCTCACATGTCAAACATGACATGCAAATTATGTAAAGCATGATTTGCTCCATCCTGGCTGCTTCGCATTACATCGATTCCCACAGTGCGTGGGATCTGCCGGCTTTTTAGAGTGAGCACTAAATGAAGATCCGTTGGGCCGTAGAAATTATACGGTCATCATTACGTTTTTCTGGATCGCTTAGCGCGTCCGTGTTTTCCTATCGTGGCCTCCGAGGTTAGTTCCCGTACGCAGACCACGTTTACAATGACAAAATCCAAGCGCTAGCAGCGTGTGTCAGGAAGTTTCTAGTAGTACAACGCTTGCTGCTACTGTCGCAATCTTCAAAGCGTCTCGCCCTGTAGTAAATGGCGTGCAAATGCGGGAGCAAATGCTCGCTTGCTGTGGTTTTTCTAATTGCAGCGATAATATTAAAGGAGCGCTGACACAATAATTCAAAGGCGAAATATTGAGTGAGATAGATTTATGTGGAGACATACACACATAGGTCGGCACTTTAAGGGAGTACTCACTCAAACTCACTCACCACAATTTTTTCAGCCTTCGCACTCACTCACGTTCACACTCACGTCCACTCACACTCATGAGTACTCACTCACGTTCACACTCACACCACTCACACCCATGAGTTCTCACTCACGTTCACACTCACGTCCACTCGCACTCATGAGTACTCACTCATACTCAACTCACCACGTTCAAATGAGTGTGAGTGAGTGTGAGTTGAGTGCACTCATGAGTGAGTGTGCCGAGCTGAGCCATAGGTCGGCACTTTAAGGGAGTACTCACTCAAACTCACTCACCACAATTTTTTCAGCCTTCGCACTCACTCACGTTCACACTCACGTCCACTCACACTCATGAGTACTCACTCACGTTCACACTCACGACCACTCACACTCATGAGTTCTCACTCACGTTCACACTCACGTTCACACTCACGTCCACTCACACGCATGAGTACTCACTCATACTCAACTCACCACGTTCAAATGAGTGTGAGTTGAGTGCACTCATGAGTGAGTGTGCCGAGCTATGCATATACAACATACACGAAATATCAAGGGCAAATGTAGCCTAGAGCATATTGAAAATCAATTTTGAAGTGCCTGCCTCGGGACGCCGACATCAACGCGGTGTCAGCGTAAACAAACCTACGTCACGAGTTGGTGTTGGCTGGTCATTGCGGCACCCGCTCGCGCCCGCTCGCACGCGCAGCGCCCACGTCACAGTTTTGCGTGGTCACGTGGCTAGCTGTGTTTACCTAGCCACCGGAACTGCTCCTGCCTAGCTCGGTGCTCTTTGAAACCGAAACTTCGACTGGGCGCTCAAAAAATGTCATAACCGTCGCGCACTCGCGCAAATGAGGTTTCCAACCGTGATAAGTGGGTCATAAGCTACTTATTGCAAAAAAAAAAAGACAAAAAACAAAGAGAAGGTGCAAAATTTTTGTGTAAGTGCTCCTTTAAAATAAAAGGCAGGCGCCACCAACCAAGTTACTAACTGTGACTGCAGGATGTCAAGATTACGCGATATGGTAATAATAACGCAGGAAAAAAATTCTGTAGGCACATCGGACGACGAATGGGGACGCATAAAGTGGCAAGTGCGTACCACCACCACCGACTGATGCAGTGACTCACAGTTCTAAGACACCAAGTTCTGTTTCATACATCAGGTGCAACGCTGCGAAGGCTAGCGAGACTTTTTAATTGGACTAGATGCGTTCTCCTCAAGAAATAGTCCAGTGATATTAGCACTCCTATAACATGATTTCTTCTAAGTGTTCTCGTCTAGCGGAGAGCTATAACATTAGTGGTCTAGTGGTTATGGTACTCGACTGCTGACCCGCAGGTCGCGGGATCGAATCCCGGCCGCGGCGGCCGCATTTTCGATGGAGGCAGAAATGCTTGAGGCCCGTGTGCTTAGATTTAGGTGCACGTTAAAGAACCCCAGGCGGTCAAAATTTCCGGAGCCCTCCACTACGGCGTCTCTCATAATCATATGGTGGTTTTGGGACGTTAAACCCCAGATATTATTATATTAGAGCTATAACATTACAATACGGCGTCGGCGGTGTGATCATGATTGGTGCCAGAAGGCACGTGTGGCGCATACTTCCATACCCCGGCTAAGAATTAGTTCAAGGCGGGTCAAATGTGAGTTCAAGTAAATTAAAGTAGTAAGGGTATGGAAAGTGATTGTAGAAGTGATAACTATGTGCTCAAGATGAATGACATGTAAATTGAAGTAAATTAAGGTGAACGAAATGTGAGAGCAAACGCTTTTCCCTCTTTTATCCTTAGCGTTAGCTAAGCAAACGGACGGTCAATTTTTAGTCACGGTGTTCTGAAAACGCTGGCATACCTATATGTGTATCGAATGAACTACATCGAAAGTGTGCATCGTACGTACCTGTGTGCGCCACACATTCACCGGCTCTGAGTAGGGACACCTTTCAAACCCGCTTAACTCAAGACTTCATTCTTAATTTCGTCTTTCTTAACTATTAGTTATATTAACAACCAAGTGAAATGGCGTAGCCGTCACCGCAAGAACGGCAGAAACAATTCATTCGTTCATTCTTAATTTCAATAAAGACGAATTGAGAACGTACTGCAGTAACTACTTTTAATAAACGGCAACATGTTCCCAGCAATGCCCAGTCCCTTCGTTGTGGCTTAGCCAAGTAATGGAATGAAACTTCTATTTTTTTTATATTTACTCTCCATAATTGTTTTCTTTCATTACAAGACTAAGGAGGACTGATGCGCCTCTGGCTTTATGGATCATTCTGTTGTGGTCGCGTATCGGCATATTAATTAGGAGGGCGTTTGTCCCCATTGCTGCATGCTGTGTCCCATTTTATAGCACACTCATAAAACTGCGTCGCATAACGTCTTCATTCATATTTACTTTACCCTCTTTTATCGCTCGGCCCGCGAATACTTTAGTGGTACATGCAAGAAATAGCTCATTACTCTAGATTCGATTTTTTTTTAACGCTAACGCGTTTCCATTGATTTTTTTTTCTTCCGTAAGTCGTGCGCTCTTAGCTTCAGAAGGAGGTCAACCGTTATATTTACTGTCATCTCTCCATATAAGACGTCAAGCTGTGTCGTCACAGACGTCGACCGTCCCAGTTGCTCGCCAGTCTATTCAACTAACCTACCGCGCTTTGAGAGCGTCTCTACTTCCAAGACTTGAGTGAGCTCCACATCATTTGGAGCATTCGAGATCATCCAAGCAGAAGACAATTTGGTCGTACAGCGGGGGCGACTCTTAATGGAGTAACGGTGGTGTCTAATGTGTATGCATAGCGGCGTAATACGTATAACCGTCCCTATTCAGAAGCCCCCCTGCCGGTGATTAGGTAAACGTAATCGCTCCCAACGAGAACCGTTCTGGCATTATGTGCAAGTCCATTTTCGTCTGGCTTTTCTTTCGTCGGTGTGCTTTTGTGCGAGCGTGAGAAGATGGGCGTCCTCTTTTCGACACCTGTCGGCTTTTTTAGCGCACGGTGCGTCCGTACTGAAAGGCAGCAGAGGAGCGATGAGCGAACGCCCGCAAGTACAACACACGCACACACGCGCGCACACACGCGCGCACACACACGCACGCACGCGCACGCACGCACACACACACACGCACACACACACGCGCGCACACGCACACACATGCGCGCACACACACACACACACACACACGCACACACACACGCACACACACACACACACACACACGCTGATGCTCCGTCTCTCCTCTCTGACACATACAAGTACACACGTCGTCTCCAGGGTCATCCAGGTGTTCCGAGGATATTTTATCACATATGTACATAAAAACACGCATACATAAGCACAAACACACACACACACACGCACACATAGATTATACACACATACATAGCCACAGACAGCTACACACAATCCACACGCGCACATATTTACACACATACACAAACAGGTATATGCTACGCGCACACAGACATAGATGCACAAGTACAAAAGCACGCACAGATACACATCTAGAAACACGCACAAGGACTATTCACTCACAGATACACGCACGTATTCAATAACCAATCTACACGGTTTATTTGGGTTAATACCACGCTATGCAAAATACATGCACAGAAATAGTGGGAAAAGAAAGAAAGAAAGAAAGAAAGAAAGAAAGAAAGAAAGAAAGAAAGAAAGAAAGAAAGAAAGAAAGAAAGAACCGATGGACATTGCGTTAAGCGACCGAGACGTCCGGACGGTAAGCGTTGGTAAATACAGGGCACTGGGCGATGACGTCACGAGTTACGAGCCTGGCCACTGTGCCCACAAACTCACGTGCGGTCCCACCAAAAGCAAAAAGTGGATCGAAAAAAAGAAAAGTAGATAGGCTAAAAGACAGAGAAAAAAGAGAGGTCGCTGCTCGGCTCCGGGCGACCGGCCCAGTTCCGCTGGTTTTCCAACGAAACCACCGCGAAAGAAGTCGTCGTCTTTAAAGACGTTCGCGGGACGACACAAAGAGCGCCGAAAGAGGTTCCGAACGCGCGCGCGCGTCCTCTATAATAATTGTGCGCTGACTCCGGTAACATTTCGAGTGACTAACTTCAGTCTCACTCGGCCGCAACGCTCCTCCCCCCTCCCCGCCCTCCTCTCCCACAGCAGGATCATTAAAGGGGGCGGCGGGCGACACAGAAGATGAGCCATCGCCTCTCCCTCTCTCTCTTTCTCCCTGGAGTACGTATTAAGAACCGGATACCGATCGTCCCTCTCGCGCCGCGTAGTATACCGCAATTTCCGTGCTATAAGTGGCGTTACGGTCGAGAGAGTGTGAATTTTTGCTAAGGGGTTCGTTTCTTTCTTAGACAAAACCAAATCAATTAGTGTGACCTTTATTGAAAAAAAAAATTAAGATTTTTGGCGGCTGATTGGATGAGGTGGGAAAGGGAGATGCGCAGCTTTTTCAAAAGGCGGACGGCATATTCGACATCTGCTGGGCGCCGACATGACGGCTCTACGGAATTTAATACAGTCAGACCACGAAGCATAGAAAGCTTCATGGTCTGACTGTCACTAAATTCCCAAATGTACTGGCCTAAATGCCGTTCTAGTCGAAGTGGCCTGTTTCAAATGGTGTTTACTCCCCCTACAAAACCAAATGAATCGAACAGACATTTAGGCATAGCTCGGCACACTCACTCATGAGTGCACTCAACTCACACTCACTCACACTCATTTGAACGTGGTGAGTTGAGTATGAGTGAGTAATCATGCGTGTGAGTGGTCGTGAGTGTGAACGTGAGTGAGTACTCATGAGTGTGAGTGGACGTGAGTGTGAACGTGAGTGAGTGCGAAGGCTGAAAAAATTGTGGTGAGTGAGTTTGAGTGAGTACTCCCTTAAAGTGCCGACCTATGGAGCTCGGCACACTCACTCATGAGTGCACTCAACTCACACTCACTCACACTCATTTGAACGTGGTGAGTTGAGTATGAGTGAGTACTCATGAGTGTGAGTGGAGGTGAGTGTGAACGTGAGTGAGTACTCATGAGTGTGAGTGGTCGTGAGTGTGAACGTGAGCGAGTGCGAAGGCTGAAAAAATTGTGGTGAGTGAGTTTGAGTGAGTACTCCCTTAAAGTGCCGACCTATGCAATGGTTTAGGCGAAGGAATGCATCATAATCATCATCATCATCAGCCTGACTGCGCCCCTCTGCAGAGCAAAAGCCCCTACCATGTTCCTCCAATCAGCCAAGTCTTGTGCTTGCCGCGACCCCGATATCGCCGCACACTTCTCAATCTCGTCTGCCCACCTGCAGCATTCTGCCTCCCCGGCGGGCTTGCTTTCTATTGGAAGACAGTCTGTTGCTCTTAATGACCAGCGCTTATCTTGCCTACGCGACACATGTCCTGCCCATTTCTTCTTGATTTCGACTGAGATGTCCTTAACACCCGTTTGCTCTTCGAGCAGCTCTGCTCTTGTCCCGTATAGGCCAATCATTTTCCTATCAATCATTTTCTTATTTTTCTTTATGTCATAACTACTCCACTTTTAAGGACAACAGTTTGTCCCCTATGCTTTATAGGGGACAAACTGTTGTCTTTAATAGTGAAGTAGTTATGACATAAATTGAAACGAATTCAGGTGGACGAAAAATCACCCTTTCCGTCGGTGAGATCCGAACCCGCAACATTCGAACTCGAAAGGTTGCGGGTTCGAATTTTTCTTCAGCTTAACAGCTCAAATCCGCGTATTGATCATGCCCCTGGTGCACTTCTATCATCCCTGGCTCTGAATATTTCAAAAATAAGTGAAGATATTCTCTCCGCTTCATTATTGCAAGCTCGTCTGACGGGAATTAGTTTAAAGCTCTACGCCGAAGGGGAAACTTTCTGTCGTTATTTTACCGATTCATAAATTACCGATATTCGTAAGTAACTGATTGCACATCAACTGCTGAGGAAAGCCGAGTAATCGTGAAGGTTGTTTACTGTAACATGCAGCTAGCGCCACTTGATACTTCGGCGCCACAAAATGTATTCTCCAACTTCTTTGCGAATTGTAAAATAGCAGAGAGCTGAGACAGTTCGTACGTATTAATGCTGATAGACTGGACAGACAAAAGAGAGAAGTCGATGCGTTTGTTGTGTCTAGACTTCTCTATTGAGTCCGTGCCTGCACGCCCAAGCTGTTAGAGCTTTTAGCATGAATATGGTGCTCTAAATAAGCTACGTTTTCAATCATTTCTATGCCGACTGTACGAGAAAAAAAATGCGCTACTTCAACTGACTAAACGCCGCGAAGGCTGATTAAACAGCGAAGGTGGTCGCATCAGCCAGCGCTATTCGTTATTTGTCTAGGTCGCGGCGTTACAAGTTACGTTATTACAACTTTAAGACAGCGTTACAAGTCATTTTTCTCGGTAGCGTTGCATCAGTGAGCCGTACCTCCGCTTTCGCCAATGCTCGGCGTGCCCTTTCTCCTGTCTCTCCAGCACCACCTGTGCTCGAGCGCACGCTACCACTGGTCGACACCTTTCGTCGGCACAGCTGCAGACTGAAGCCACTGTTGACGCTTGGCTTGTGTTTGTCCGAGTCGAAGCAGCGGGTATTCGCCTGTCTTTGTCGGCACTCGGCTTGCGTATGAGTGTCCCGTAGTTGAGAATTCGCTGGCTGAGCAGGCTGTACGCTTGCAACGCCAGCGATCGCTAGCCCGAGAACGCAGTCGTCGCCGAATGGGCTAATTACCCTGTCGGATCCAGCTTCGGGAGAGGGAGATAGAAAGAAAGGAGGCTTACTTACAGAAAGGTAGAGAGGTCGGCCACAGCCCTGTCATGTTCTAGCCTGCTACTGCACACAGGGGGAGGCGAACGGGGGAAACGGGGAGGAAAGAGAGCAACGAATGGCGATGGTGAGTTAGGGAGGTGAGCATATACAGTCCCGTCAAGTTAGTGTAATGCTATAGACTAATTCCCGTAAGACATCTGGGTGCCGCCATCTTGGGCTGTTAAGCCGATGTTTTCTTGTTTTTGTATATCGCGACGTGAATTAATAAGGCCGTGAAACATCGTATGCACCAACCCAACCGTTTTTATGCGTATGCGTCTACCGTAACAGTGTTCGTTTAGTTGTTAAAGATACGAAACACAAAGGTTAACAGCCCAATATGGCGGCCCTCAAACCCGTCCGTAAAATAGTCTATAGCCGCATAGGCGTGCGCACGGGGGGGGGGGGGGGCAGTGGGGGGCGAGAAGGGGGGGGCGCAAAGCTAGCCCCATACAGTGACATAATAGGTAGGAGGGGGGCGATAGGGGGGTGCAAAGTCAGCCCCATGCATTGACATAATAGGAAGGGGTGGGCGCTGAGACGAACCTTCGCCCCTCCCCCCCCCCCCCCCCCTGAAGGGGAACCCTGCGCACGCTTATGTATAGCCGTACATCCAGTCCCGTTGCTTGTAGGAAGAAAGAAGCGGAATCGAAACGCCAACGCCGGCAGTTGGGCGCACCACGCTCGGAGCAGCAAACAGTAGAAAAGCAATAGAAAGGAGATCACAGAACAGACAATACATAATCTTAAAAGAAATCAGATAATCACAACAAAAGAACCGAAAAGGATATACGATAACACGTAATCGCACGAGAAGTTTAAATAAACGTAGGGGAAACAAAGACGAATCAATTGATGCTCCGACGTTCATATACAGCTTTCACATGGAATGGAACTGGCTTTGATTTTTTTGGTACCTTCATTCCAAACTTTTGGTGTCTACACTCTTCTGAAGGACCCCTTAACCACTCAGCATAGGCGTGCGCAGGGTTCCCCTTCAAGGGGGGCGAAGGTTCATCGCAGCCCCCCCCCCCCCCCCCCCCGCCGTCCCTATCATGTCAATGTATGGGGCTGGCTTTGCGCCTCCCCCTTCTCGCCCTCCCTTCCACTCCCGTGCTCACGCCTATGCCACTCAGAGTTCAAAGACAAGAGATTGATTCCTTTCTCGCCTTCACGACCCTTCCTGCAAGTGCTATTCCCTCCTCGCCACTTGTTTCTTCACATAACCCGTCAACAACGTCAACACTAAGCGTCGAGTCTATCAGGATTTCGTGATTTTCGGCTGCACGCTGTTATCTCCGCGAAAACACGAAGTCAAATGAAATAAGTTAATCGCTCACGATGGTCTTGCGAGACAATTGCAGAACGGGGGGCGCGAATGCATGTCAGTTTTAGTAGGTTACGAGACAATTCACAGCTGGTGTCCTACGTATATGGACCAACTCAAGAGCTTATTCCTCTATGACGTTATGTTGTGAGAGTGCTGGCGTCGCGAATTGTGCCGAAAAGACGGGAAACGCCAGGAGTGAATAACGCACTCGTTATTTGTATTTTCAAAGGTTATTTAGGGGCCCTTTAAAGAGGTACTAACACTAATGTTCGAAGGTGAGTTTGGTCTCCCAAACAAAGCTTCTGAATACAGAGAAGGTTCTTGCCTAGCGTGAAGCTCAGTAAATGCTGATAAGATATTTTATTTTGATTTTCATATCAATTTCGCATGGGGCGCCTACTGAATCGGCACTAGCGTGTCGTCACGTTACAGTTCTAATCCTGCTGGCTTCAAGCACCAGTACGGCTAGTTGCGATGACGTAAGGTAGCAAAACATTCAAAATGGCCGCTTGTGCGTCACCAACGGAGCTGGAAACGTCACGACATCTAGCGCGAGCAGGTAACGAGACATTTATACCGTGTTGTGACGTCAAGGTAGAGTAGCAACCAAAACTGGCTTCCAAAAACATGGTGTAATTACTTTTAGATGTGAAGCATCTTATGGCGAAGCTTAATCCGGTGGTGGTGGTGGTGTGCCGCGTGGCCTCACTTACTGCGCATGCGCGAACCCTTTCAAAAAAAAAACCCTCCTCTCCCCCCTCTTTCTCCTCATCCCTCCCCGCGGCAACCACACCCTCACTGCGCATGCGCCTCCCCTCCTCTCTCCTCCTACGCTCCCCCTCTCTCCTCTAGGCATAGGCATCCCTGCCCGCGGCGTCCACACTCCCACTGCGCATGCGCGTCCCCCCCTCTCTCTCCTCTCCTACGCTCCCCCCCTCTCTCCTCTAGGCATTCCTGCCCGCGGCGTCCACACTCCCACTGCGCATGCGCGTCCCCCCCCTCTCTCTCCTCTCCTACGCTCCCCCCCCTCTCTCGCCTCGCGACGCCGACGCAGGCAGCGTCTGCTAGCGAGTTTCTTGGTTGAAAAAACTGACTGCTCGCGCTGCACAACCGTTCACTGGCCACCCCGTATATATGGCAATGGATCTTGACCTGCAAGGTGGTGCCGCTGGGAGATTTCTCCTGTGTGTTGTTGAAGAATAAAAAAAATTCGCAGCGTGCGCGTTAACTAAAAGCGGACTGCGGGTCTCTGTGTCCAATCGGAGTCTTCCGTCTCTCATTGCCCATTAGCAGCGATTGGCATGTTCCAGTAGGAAACACCGCTCCATCATTGCGTGCTTTGCGCCTCCCCAGTTTTCTCTCCTGCGCAACGCGGCGATTAGCGCCAGCGTCAACGCCGCCGCCAGTGTAAGCGTTAGCGCCCGCTGCTTCACATCCACATCTACACATGGTTCCCTTTAGCGGGAGATGTTTTTCACAATGAACTCATGCCTTACAGTGCATATGCCAGGCTCTTGAGGGCTTGGCCTTTCATTTGACGCAAAAAAAAGGGGGGGGGGGGGGCAGGTTCGCGCTAGTGGTGCCAAGCCTGAAGGAAGTGCGGAGCTGGACAGCCTTCTTTGTCTATGGTTCTCGCTTTCTTTCCTCCCCTCTTTCTTTCTTTTTCTCTTTTCCAGATTTTTCTGTGTTTTTTTTTTCTATTTATCCCTTCTTACTTCTATTTTTCTTCCTATTTCTTCTCTTTCTTTCTCTCTCTATTTCTCCCTTGCTTCGTCTTTCTTTGTATTTTTATCCGTGGTTTTGCCTGCGTTACGCCAAGCGACGACGACAGCATACGACAGCCCGGCCCCCTAAAGCGCTCCGCACTTAAAACTGAAAATTTTCGCGTCAGTACCCCATTGAGATGAATCGTCCGCGGCCTATAGTGAGCGAGTCACGGTACTCCAATCGGCGGACCGAGCTTCATCTCGGTCCCGCGGCGCCGTGCGTTTTGTATAAAGGAGCGCTGCGAGCCTTCACCGTGGCTTTTCGGGATTGCCGTCGAGCAATGCTCGAGGTGTCGCCGGCGCAGAAACGATTTCCCCAAGGGCCGGCGCCGCGCGGCGCGGCTTAGCTCAGCGCGTCGCCAAGTGTGGCTCTGGCGGTTGGCCCGCGTCTACGGAAGAGAGAGGAGGGCGCCCGTATAAGTGAACCCACGAAAGAGATGAGCCACGAAAAACAAGAAAAAAATATATATATATAATTACGAGGCCAGCATACGCGCCAAATAAGTAAACGAAAGCACAAAAAAATGACGTCCTAATGCTGACCCGTTTTTTTTTTTTCTTGTTTTGTTTCGTTCTATAGAGAGGCAGCCGGTGCACCGCTTAAGGCTTTAACAGGCCTTAGGAAAGAACGGGGGAGGTGACCAATTGCGACTGGAGGAAAGAGTTTCATATATATATATATATATATATATATATATATATATATATATATATATATATATATATATATATATATATATATATATATATATATATATATATATATATATATATATATATATATATATATATATATATATATATATTGAGCATAAGTTGTCGCCGGATCCAGGGAGCAATAGAAGAAAAGGGGGGGTTTGACTCACAAGCGAAAAGATTTCTTTATTTGACGTGGGCCCGGCCATTGTAGGCCGGGCCCACGGCCGAAACGTCAAATAAAGAAATCTTTTCGCTTGTGAGTCAAACCCCCCTTTTCTTCTATATATATATATATATATATATATATATATATATATATATATATATATATATATATATATATATATATATATATATATATATATATATATATATATATATAGACAGTGACGCTTCTCGTTTGATGAGACGTATGGCTTTTGATTTAAATGTAACCCTTCACTTGAACCACAGCCATCAATTCCGTACCATTTTGCCGAAGCGTTTCCCTAATTGCTGTTTGTAGTAATTTCCACCAATGTTTTTATTTTTATTTTAATAATTTTATTTTTATGACATACCCTAATCCTCACTGTATCACGCACAACTATTTTCTTAACACTTACCATCACTTTCATATATTTGTGTTCTGATCAATGTTTTCGGACAACTCGTACCGGCGCTTGGCAGCGTGGCCTGCAAACATACCAAAGAGCGTCACTCTGTACTCGTGCCATTACAACCTCCGAGTGGGAAACGCATGGAAGGTCGCCGACCCCACAGAGGTCGACGGAGATTCCGAAGAAGACGCAGCGTATACAAGTCACCAACTCGCCCCATACAGTCGAGGAAACAACAACAGCAACAACACGCTGTCGCGAAAGACCGTTACGCCGTTCACGCCCTCTTCACACGCGATCCAAATCGGACGCTCTCCGTATGAAACACGCACGTCCCTCTTTTTTTGCGCAACGGTGAAACGCGCAAGGCACGTACGCGGCATACCCGTGTAGTACGTGTGGGTGGGCGAACGGCCGAGCGCGCGCGCGACGCAAGTTAAAACGTGCGCGCTTGAAGGCGTATACGAAGACGAAGACGACGCCCTTATCGCTCCCGTTGTGGTCGCCCTATAGCGAAGTCCCCCCACCAACTTCCGCGCCGCAGCGTCCCACGCATACGCGGACCTATACAGAGAGCATAACAGGAACGCTTGGTCAGTGTACAATAGTACGTGCTCTTCATCGAGCAGCCGATGAGGAAGAGAGCTGTATACACTCGGTACGCACTCGTGGCCATCTGCTTGACCCCTTCAGGACATAGTAACAGCTCCCACTCGTGCAGTTTCGGTGGGACAAAACGGTGCCACCCGAATTCGTCACATTCGTCAGAAGGGCGATCCCGATATCCTTATCGCTTTCGCAGGGTCCGGTGTTGGCCTTAATTCTTGATTTAGGTGTCTACCAGTGGCACTAGCACGTCGCCGTTCGTGTGCCCAGGTGGTATTCCTTGGTTTAACTGTGTTTTCACGCAATGTCGGAGCGGATTTCAGAGGTCACGTGGAAAGAAACGCGTGCGCGTTTATCGCTCCTGTTGTGGTCGCCCGACCGAAGTGCCCATCAACTTCCGCGCCGCATATGGTCCACGCATACACAGATCTGTAACACGAGCACAACGGAACGCTTGGTCAATGTATAGTACACGCTCCTCATCAAGCAAACGATGAGGAAGAGAGCTGTACACTAGGTGTACACTCGGTGTAAACTCGGTGCACACTCGGTGCACACTCGGTGCACACTCGTGCTTGACCCCCTCGCGACACAGTGCAACTCCCACACGTGCAGTTTCGGTGGGGAAAAAAAAATTCGCCGACGATTTCGATACTGCCTTATGCGAATTCTGAGCGCAACTTCGTGTTGGAACAACGCCAACTGTGTTAGAATTTTCCGGCTTTCCGCAAGGTATCGACTACGCCATAAACCAGGGGGTTCAGCAACCCGCGGTCAGTGTGGAAGTACTATGCGGCACCCGGCACTATGTCAAAAGCCCCCCCCCCCCTCCCCCCCCGCTCCTTATCACTCCCTATATGAAGGTCTACATGGCAGTGTTAACCTCAAATGGAGAGAGAGAGAGAGAGAGAGAGATGTTTATTGTGGCAGAAAAGCTGAGAGGTCGGCCTGAATCCATTTTCTGGCCTGCTACTCAGCGTTGGGAAAGGGGAGGGGGGCAGTTTTTGCTTGCAAGCTATGTTTGTAAATTGCAACCTTGTGACATGTGTGCCGAAAGGAAGCATGGTTTTTATTCTCGTTTCTTTACATTACTGTCAATTACGATTCACACAGTTCATCCTCTTTGCGTGCCAAGACCCTCGCTATCGAGGGTCTCGTTCTGGCAGACTTGATGCCTTCAGGTGGTATGCGAGGGATTATAAGTCAGCTGCCAGCTCGTAATAAGATCACGTGCTACGTGACGCCAACAGGCAAAATGAGTGTTCCACACTCGCCGTAATGGCCACTGGCGGCGCTGACACGCTCCCACGTTTAAATGCACATATATACCCTATAAAGTGGACGGGGGGGGATGACCGCCACCGTAGCTCAGTGGTAGAGCATCGGACGCGTTAATCGAAGGTCGCAGGTTCGGTCCCTGCCGGTAGCAAGTTATCTTTTTAGTCCACTTTTCTTTCTTCACATTTACATTACAATTACTTCTAATAACATCCCCTATACCTTCCTTGGAATCATTGTCTGTTATTTCTCATTAATATTGTGTCTAACAAAAAAAAAAACTAGCCCTTAAATTTACACTTCCTTCCTTCATTAACAGTATTTTAGTTGTCTTGGAGGTCTTAACGCGTAATCATATATACATACAAGAACAAATACTTGAATACAAAACACTTAAGTTTGTTCGTATTACAACCTTAAAGCTTGTTGTATAATAGACACAAGCATACTTCACGAGGTATGCTGCCGCTGCTGGAGGTGCGCTCCTTTCGAGTGATGATTCTCAGCTTTGAAAATGCCCTTTGAACGTTGAAAATGCCCTTTTAAAATCGGAGCTTATCGGATAAATCCGAATAGTCAAAACTTTTACCGGCAAGTGTTTATCGGATTTTTTTTTTCGGATTTATCCGAAAACACGGAGCTCTAGCTATAATGTTTGGCTCGCGTGTTCTCAGGACCTCAACTACCGATCGGCAGCGCGTTTTCTGACCATGCTGAAAAAATGTTGCAGGGCCCATAGAGTTTCCTATAAATACACTAGAGGGAACTCTGGCGCTAGTGTCTATGGGAGCTGCAACACACGGCGCTTCAGCCAGCATGGGAATCATGGGTAGTGCACAAATTTGCCTAGTCTTGCCTAGTCTTCGTTCTTTTGGCTGCGTGTGGCCTGAATCCGCTTTGCCGCAGTACAAAGTTCAGCAAAGGTTTGGCAGTTACGCTTCACCACCTTGACCTTTTTAGGCTCACGAATTCAAATAGGCTCACGAAGTTCACAACGGTCGATTCTTTTATCCGAAACAGGACCAAAACGCAACAATAAACAAAGCCACAAGTGCGTTCGAAGCGGGCAAGTACGAAGACTAGGCAAATCCGTGTACTACCCATCATTCCCATGGTGGTTGAACGATCGCAGCGCCAGATTCCCTTCTAGTTAATTTTAGGAAACTATGGCAGGGCCCCTTTAAAGTACTCCGCAGTAAAAAGAAAGAAAGGAAGAAAGAAAGAAGGAAAGAAAGAAAGCGAGATGCGATGCCCTCGCTGAAGTAAATGGCGAGCCGATATGCGCCACTCTGGAGGAAAACAGCATACTTATTTGAATACCTTTCTCAGCAAGTCGAGAAAGAGCAGTTGAATTAAAGGGTATACGTTGAGGAAGCAGCGCTTTATTGAAGTTCCGAGATAACGCATTTTTTTTTAAATTTGAAGGATATACCTATGCAGAAGTTGCGCGAAAGCTTGAACCACTAGCACGTCCGCTAGAGATCATGAAGGAAGTCGCACATGTCACATATGATTGCGTAATAATGTTTTGTCTTCTATCTCTAATGTAAAATGATATATTGAATTTTTTTGACGTTCCCTGGTATTGTCTGTGCTATAACAAATGTCTCTAAACACAGCACATTTCTATAAAAACGTCACGTACATTGTGTTTAGTCGTTTGTGTAAGCTGGTTGCTGTCCTTGCTGTATAGACATTGTTTCCAAGTGTTTATGTACTACGATGAAATAAGCTTATTCTAAACACATCGTCCTCTAAATCATCGAACATTTGCTCAAAGCACGATATGCCCTCCTATGGTATATAGAGTACGTGCTACTTAAATCAGGATGCTTTTATCGTAAACTCCAGGGGGGTCCAATAGCTAAACTCCCATAGTCGGGTTACGTCGTACTCTAAATCATTACCATTTATTCTAAACACAGTTCTCCCCTTAGTAGATACAGGGTGTTTTAGAGCGCAACTCTTAGGTTCCCTTTCCTGCGTTGAGCGGCGTCGCCGTTGTTGGCTGGCGTCGGCGTCACAGATAAAGCGAACGAGGACGAAAGAGAGTGAACGCGGAGTCTGTATATCACGAGCCACTGGCCTTATACCTCGCTTTCTTCCTCCGTCCCGCGCATTGGCCCCTCGGTTGGAAAGCGTGCGCATGCAGGGCTGGCACGTGCACCGCGGTTGGCTTCACTTGTCGCAACGGGGCTGTCGGCGTTTCGCTTGGTTCGCGACGCCTGCAATGCACAGAGTGCTGTGCGTAGCACTCGAAGTTTCTGTGGCAATATCTATGGAATGTTACATTGGTACGAATGCGGAAAGTCCCAGGCAAATGCCTAAAAGAGAGTGTGACATTTTTTTTTTTTTTGCTTCAGAACTCACCTTACCAGCGGCATGATTGTGCCTGCCACACTGAGATACTTTTCTGTTTTCTAGGCCCGCCACGTCTGCAACACTCGGCCATTTTCATTTCTTCAATCTTCATAGACTGAAGAATTGAGGCAGGAAATCCACTCAAGTTGTTCAAGTATGCGTAGGCATCGAGCCATTCGCTCATCTCCGCTGTCTTCGATGCCATGAGTGGTCGAAAGGTCCGAGGTACGAGTCCCTACATACTTCGGAGGTCTAGATTTCTATAACCTACGCACTTTCACGGTTCAAGCTACGGTCTAGTGCTCGACATCCTACACTGGATAGGAATGTTAGGTGTTCGCAAGTTCCTGTACATATCGGAGGTAGAGGGTTCGACAACCTGCGTGCCCAGAAGGTCGATGGTTTGAACAACGACACACTTGATAAGTCGTGCGTTCGAGTCCGTTATTCACTGCACGCCATTATGTGTCAGCCCTATGGGGCCCTATGTATTTCCATGGAAGAGGCGTTGAGTTACATTACACACAGGTGGACAGATTTCCGGGGGAAGTAGCCTAAGGATGCTCATGCGCATTAAAAAAAATTCACCAGCGCATACCCTATCAAGAAAACGAGGGGAAGCGAAGGTTGGCGTGTGCGCCTGACGTGCCTTTCTTTCTTTCTTTCTTTCTTTCTTTCTTTCTTTCTTTCTTTCTTTCTTTCTTTCTTTCTTTCTTTCTTTCTTTCTTTCTTTCTTTCTTTCTTTCTTTCTTTCTTTCTTTCTTTCTTTCTTTCTTTCTTTCTTTCTTTCTATCACATTGCACAATGCTTCATAACTTTTTCCTTCCTCCATCCACGTGCTCAGTAGCGCAACACTTCAGTTGCTACGAGCCACAAAGCCGGTCATGCGTTCACATAAAGGCAACAATGCAATGTGGCCGCGTGAAATGACAAGTAAACACGATTAAAGATGAGACTCACCCCGTTATGTGCTCGAGACATGAGCAGGATTTGATTTCATTGTTATTTCTTTCAATTTTCAATGAAATGTTGCGTATTCGATTCGATATTCGATATCTTTGACCACTATTCGGCATTGTTCGATTCGAATTCGATTCGAGATGACATTTCACTATTCGCACACCTCCACAAAGAAGCCCTTGCCGAGGTGAAAAGGCGAGCAAATATGAGCAACCCTGGGGGGCCAAAAGCATGCTTGAACATCTCTCTCTCTCTCTCTCTCAGAAAGTTGCGAGAGCGCGGCTGAGTTAAAGGACATACGTTGAAGAAAAAAAGAATGCTTTCTGGAATTCCGAGATACCGCATTTCTCGTAAATCTAAGGAATATATCTTTGCAGAAGCTGCGCGAAAGCTTGGGCCTTTACGACAGTCGCTCCAGATCGCAAAGGAAGTCGCGCATGTCACCGGTGTCGGCATAACGATGTCATCTTGAAGGGTGACGAGTAACGTGCACTAGTCTTTTAAAGCTATCGTCGTGACGGATGACCAATAACGTATACTAGATATCATCGTGACGGGTGATCAATAACGTATACTAGTCTATTAAAGATGTCATCGTGACGGGTGACCAGTAACGTATGCTATTGTTTTGAACTTCGTTGTTTCCCGTGGTTAAGCTCGAAGTATTATAAATCGTTAACCGCTTTTCTAAACGCACAATGCTCCCATATTATAGTACCGTAAGTTGTACATATCTTGTACTAAATACGCTGTTACGGTAGTGTTTTCGGGACGGCACACCGCTTTGCCATTGAATGTGGAAAGATCCCTTTCATACCAGGCAATTTCCGGAAGGTAGGGACAGACAGACAGACAGACAGATAGACAGATATACAGACAGACAGACAGACAGACAGACAGACAGATAGATAGATAGATAGATAGATAGATAGATAGATAGATAGATAGATAGACAGACAGACAGACAGACAGACAGACAGACAGACAGACAGATAGATAGATAGATAGATAGATAGACAGATAGACAGACAGACAGACAGACAGACAGATAGATAGATAGATAGATAGATAGATAGATAGATAGATAGATAGATAGATAGATAGATAGATAGATAGATAGATAGATAGATAGATAGACAGACAGACAGACAGACAGACAGACAGACAGACAGACAGACAGACAGATAGATAGATAGATAGATAGATAGATAGATAGATAGATAGATAGATAGATAGATAGATAGATAGATAGATAGATAGACAGACAGACAGACAGACAGACAGACAGATAGATAGATAGATAGATAGATAGATAGATAGATAGATAGATAGATAGATAGATAGACAGACAGACAGACAGACAGACAGATAGATAGATAGATAGATAGATAGATAGATAGATAGATAGATAGATAGATAGATAGATAGATAGATAGATAGATAGACAGACAGACAGACAGACAGACAGACAGACAGACAGACAGACAGATAGATAGATAGATAGATAGATAGATAGATAGATAGATAGATAGATAGATAGATAGGAAGAATGGAGCGGTCAAAGTGTTCTGGTCGACAAAGAAATGCTTCGATTTAAAAGCCATCCGGACTAGCTGGTGAAGCGGCTAAAATTGCGCCTCTATGTGCATATTGCGCTTCGAGAGCAAACTTACGCAACAAGACCCCCACGCATCGCCTCGCGACGCGCGGTTACGAAAATATCGGTACGATCGCGAAACCACCGCTATAACCATTTATGACGACAGCAACCCGACCCGCGCCGACCCGGTTGCCATGGCGGTTAGTCGGTATCTCGATAATCCATGTAATGGCGTCCGCAAAGGCAGAAGACGTCAAGGCGCGGGAATTCCGTTTTGCAACACTCCTCGATGTTCCAGACGCTCTGTGGTGTGGATCCCGGATTATCGTTTCGACGAAAAGAGCAAGAAACAGGAGAAGACGAAAGTTCCTGAAGGTTGCAGTTATTTCGGGGGGTATCGCATTTCGTTGGAGGCGAAATGGTAGAGGCCCGTGTACTGTACGATGTCAGTGCACGTTAAAGAACACCGGATGGTCGAAATTTCCGGAGCCTTCCACTACGGCGTCTCTCATAATCATATCGTGGTTTTGGGACGTTAAACCCAAATGAATAAAATAATAATGAAAATTTCGGGGGGCATGCGTAATCATTGATTCCTAGCCTGTGGTTTTCGCTAGGAAGTTGGTTCATATTCTTCATATGTTCGTATTATTTAGTATATTACTGTGAAAAAGCCGTAAACAGGGGCTGTGTTGTCGAGCCGCCGTTTCGACAAGTGGACTTGTCTTCTTCAAGGCTAGAAGTGATTTTCTTAGCGCTAATCAGTTCTAGCCTTGAAGAAGACAAGTCCACTTGTCGAAACGTCAGCTCGAGCGCACAAACCCTGTTTACGGATTTTTTTCATCTCAAGCTTCCATCTTCTACTTTCTGCCGTTTTTCTTTTTGTATTAGTATTTTACTATTATTTATCTTATGAGGACCAGGACATCCAGTTTTTGATCACAACCTGTGTTATGTGGGTTAATCGCTGTGCATTCACAAATAAGCTGGCGAAATTTTAGCGCATTTGGTCTAGCACTTAATTTATAGTTAAATATTTTTATAAAAACGTTAGTGGCATGAAAGTCGGGCAACACTGGTGCACTCACGAGCCGTGACGTAACAAGCAGCTAGCTGTGCGAGCTGGGCCGTCTGCATTCCGGCGAACGATACTGTTCCGTGGTCAGCTGCGCGTGAAATCGAGATAATTTAGCTTTCTTCAGCTTGGCACTCAAATTGAACGATTTGTAGCAGCTGATACTTTGGTACAAGACGACGGCTTCGCTCCTTGCTGCACATGACGTCACACGTGCCATGGCAAAATGGCGGTCGCCGGCAGTGGGCGGGGTTTAAAGCCTGCTACTTCTAGGGCTCGTTTTTGCACTGTAATGTTCTTTTACGGTCCGCTTTTCATCTGTATAGACATAATAAACCCTCTATACTTCTAGTTTTCGCTGAAAACCACAAATTGTTGGGTAACCGTGTCATGTTACCTTTAAGACGCTTACATCAAACGCAAAAAGTGAACGTTGGCGTCGGCGTCAACGCGAGTGATGCAAAAAAGCACCATGACGTGATAACGCATCTACATGACCTCATCATGACGTCGCAGATCACCAGTGTTTATGACGTCATCTTGACGGCACTATGACGTAACGTGACGTGACGTCCCATGATGGCGTCATCACATGGCGTCGTCGCTTGGCCTTAAGTGGGCCGATCACGGAGGCAGTGCAAAACCAGGCGATGCGCAAGAAGCTTGCAATGCCTCCAATGCTGGAGGCTATGGAAAACCACGTTAAATATGAAGAAAGCTTTCGGAAGTGGGAGGGGGGGGGGGGAGGGGGGGGGGGTCAATGCGTCGACTGAGAAGAAAAAAGATGGCTTTCACCAGGCCAGTAGCCAGGAATTTTTTTCGAGGGAGCACCTGTTGAAGGCCTCGAAAAACACCAATTTTTATTATTTGTCCTCGGTAAAACACCCCATCCATCCGAAGTTAGGGGGGGGGGGGGAGGGGGGGGGGAGCTAGCCCCCCCCCCCCTCTTCCGCCTGGCTACGGGCCTGGCTTTCACCTTCGACTCGTCTTAGGCAAATGCATAAGGGAAGTTGTGCGTTTTACATGTGCTCACGTTCAAAATCAGAATCAGATTTATTGTAATTAGTACAAAGGTTATATTGTGATAATATACAGAAGGAGGTCCCGAAGTCAGAGACTGCAATGGGACCTCCTTTTCAAAATAATTGAGAAATGTAAGTCACAGCTTAATTAAGCATAAGCATTATACAATGTCTAAATAAAAATAATTAAAATTCAACAGAAATAAATTAGACCAGAAAAAATAAGAGTAAAAAGTAACAAGGGCGAGGTCATCAAATAATAATATACAATGAACAAGATTATGAAGATACTGATGAATCAGGGATTGCGAGAATATAATCTTTTAATTGTTTTTTGAATACATGAATTTTTAGTGTTTTGATTTCGATGGATATGGAATTCCAAACAGCGAGGGATGAGAAAAGAACACTCTGCTTGCCATAATTAGTATTTATTTTGGGTAAAACAAAGTTGTTATTGGGTGCAAACCTTGTAATATTATTATTTGTTAGATAGGAACGGGTATAACACCATATTTCGGCATTTTATCAATTTATAACAAGATTGAAACTTGGGCTGGTTGGTCGTACTTCGTAATGAAACGGCAGCGCAACCACACACGGA
This sequence comes from Rhipicephalus appendiculatus, assembly GCA_030522465.1. Lineage (NCBI taxonomy): Eukaryota > Metazoa > Arthropoda > Arachnida > Ixodida > Ixodidae > Rhipicephalus > Rhipicephalus appendiculatus. The sequence continues at coordinate 9,612 of JALIZH010013449.1, read as the reverse complement.
CAGAGGAAAGTTGTGAGAGCCAGCGCTGCGTTTCGTGTACCTTCTTTCCTCTGTCCCGTGTGTGCATGGTTGCGCTGCCGTTCCATAATTTATGTTGTTTTGTTTCCGTGCACGGGCCATGTCTAATCACATTTGGTCTGGCGTGCACAGGCATGCGCATTTTTGCTGATATATGTCCGACTCTGAGCACTCTAAAAAAACTAAGCATTCTAAACAAAGCGCTCTAAAAGAAAAGTAAGCGCCGTTGTATTGTCTTTTCTTCGTCCTAGTACTTTTGCGGTGTTCCCCACAAAATAAGTACCAACTACGGCTCCCCAAGCTAGCGCTTTCTTAAATACGGTCCGGTACGAAAAGAAAAGGCTTATAATTCCCAACGTTCTTACGTCATTGCGGCGACGTTTCACAATCCACGAGTGCATTTGGGCGTAAATCCCGTAGGCAACAAAAAAGAAAGAGGAAGCGAGGGATGACACGCGGAAAGAAAAAAAAAAAAAGACGAACAAAGGCAAAAGGTGGAGATCAGGGTATGTTGCTATAAGCTTCTTGCTGTTGTCCACTGATTACGCGAGATCTCGCGGGATCCGCATGATGGCGCTCGCGTCGAATGGGGTCGCGGTTTTCGCCGGATGCGAGAAGAGATGTAAGTGTTTCGATGTTGTGTTTTTTGCGCGCATGTGTGTTTTGTATTGTCTTGTTTTTCATGCGTGTCTATTAATCGGCTTTCACCGCCCGAACGGGCAAACCATCGCTCGCTGCGGTTCGTGCTTAAGACGATTAAGAACAATAAAAGGAGAGATACAGCGTTGAGCTGAGATCGAGTGGGGCTGCAGTTTCACTTCAATGCGGATGGAAATTCGAACTTCCTTTTATAAGGGAAGTCTGCGTTGGAGATTAAGTGGTTATAAGCGTAGGCGTGCGCAGGGTTCCCGTTCAGGGGGGGGGGGGGGCAAGGTTCGTCGCAGCGCCCCCCCTCCCTCTTAAGTCAATAATGTACGGGGCAGATTTTGCGCCCCCCCCCCCCCCCATTTTATGTGACTAGAGGAGCGCCCCCCCAGTCAATGTATGGCAGATCTTGCGCCCCCCTATCTTCGGTGACTAGGGGGGGCGGCCGCCCCCCCCCCCCCTGCCCCCCCCTCGTGCGCACGCCTATGGTTATAAGGGATATTCGTGTAGATTTCGCCCACCTATTTTTAAACACTGTCCTTCAACCGTGTTGAGAAACGTTACAGAGAGGAAGCTTTGCGTAAGACGGTAGAAAGTGAAGCATGTTGCTATAGCAACTGCAGTGGGTGGCGGGATGTAGGCTTTTCTCGTACAGCGTAAGCTCTTATAAGACGCGTTTTAGGCGCAGTGTTCGGGAGTGGAGCGCTAAATCGGGCTTACCGCATTCGCCTGCGCGGGAATCGCGTCTTTGAAGGGTTACGTATACGCACGCGGTGCATACGGCGTAAGCGCAACTATGTTTGTAGAACTATAGACTCGAGTGATTGCGAAACGAACTAATTCCGCGCGTATAACGAGAGGCGCGGTGATGAAACGCGACGGGAGCGGAGTTGATCCTGTTCGCACACTGATTGGATTCGTGACGAAATGAGAGGCGATAATGTAGCGGCGTAACGTATGGTTATGGAAGTTCGGGGAGGAATTAGAAACTTTGCGGGGCGTGACGTGTAATCAGGTGGCGCAAGCAAGACGGGGATGATTAGATTATTCAATGAAGAAATTTGGGCCAGTTGGTGGAAATTGAACTTATACATCTTAACAGCGTACCCGTATCTTGCGCAGTTTTACTCAGCAAGCTACCCGCCATGGTGGTCTATAGGTGGTTCTGATGCTCGACTGCTGACTCGAAGGTCACGGGGTCGAACCCCGGCCGCGGCGGCCGCATTTTGATGGAGGCGAAAAATCAGAGGCCCGTATATTTATATTTAGCTGCACGCTAAAGAATACCATGGTCGGAATTTCCGCAGCCCTCCACTACGGCGTCTTTCATAACCATGCCGTGGTTTTGGGACGTTAATAATATCTGGGGTTTTACGTCCCAAAACCACGATATGATCATGAGAGACGCCGTAGTGGAGGGCTCCGGAAATTTCGACCATCTGGTGTTCTTCAACGTGCACTGACATCGCACAGTACACGGGCCTCTACCATATCGCCTCCATTTAAATGCGACCTCTGCGGCTGGGATGGAACCCGCGACCTTTGGGTCAGCAGCCGAGCACCGTAGCCACTGTTCCACCGAGGCGGACGGTTTTGGGACTTTAAAACACCAGCAATTTTTTTTTATTTCGAAAGTTTGCCCAACGGCATACATTGTTAAATACGCAGATAGAGGCCGGTTTCCGCTATATACATCAAAAGAGGGTCCCGGTACGGTTTTTTTGACCTTGGGATCCTCTTCTGTATATCCATAACAATGTAGCCATACTATGCAAAAATAAAGATCTCATTTCATTGATTGATTGATTGATTGATTGATTGATTGATTGATTGATTGATTGATTGATTGATTGATTGATTGATTGATTGATTGATTGATTGATTGATTGATTGATTGATTGATTGATTGATTGATTGATTGATTGATTGATTGAAAAGTGCTCTATGGTGGGGCCCATAGAGCCACAAATCATAATCCGGTGGTCTCGTCGGATGAAGGCCCACTGTTCTCAATTAATATCACTTTTTAGGAGTAACCTCGCCATCTGTGAATCGAACCCAGAGCCTACCTCGCGCATTGGAAGCGGACGCTCTATACCACTTCACCACAGCTGAGGTTGTGCAAGAGTCTATGTATATATTACCTGCTGAGGCGTGTACAGGCCTCGCATACGCGCAACACACTCTTTCGCCCGGGCAGGTTACGCGGAAGCTCGGTGTAGACGTAAGCGCGCGATCACCTCGCGCAAGGAAACCTCGTTACGTCGCCATCGCAGTATACTTAACAGGGCACGCGGGGGAGGCCACGGCATTCGCGCACGCGGTTGCTTTCCCCCCTTATCATCGCGCACGCGCTATACATAGCCCCGCCCCCCCCACGGTCAGACACATACCGTATTCACTAGCGTAAGATGCGCACGTTTCTTTGTAGCACCCACCACCATGGACGTCAGCAGGATTTTGTCTTGGGGGGTGCAAACCCTTGCTGCATCGCGGCTGATGGAGGAGGGAGTACTGGTGTAACTTGGATGAGAGCAAGTGCTTGTGTGGCTTGAGGGGGGGCAAGTGCCCCTTTTGCACCCCCCCTGCCGACGCCCATGACCACCACATTTCTCCTTTTTAACGCGAAAGCCTTGTTGAAGTTTATCTCAGGCAAGAGATAGAGAGAGAGAGAGAATTTATTAGAAGGCAGAAAGGTCGGCCTGAGCTTATGCGCTCTAGCCTGCTACTCTACACCGGGGATAGGGGAAGGGGGGAAAGCAAAACATGCAAAGATGCCTATGGGACTGGCGAGGAAGGCAAGGAAAATCTCGAGCAAGCGCCTGCCGCCAGAGAAACACAAATATCCTCACCAAAATGACACATTGCTTAGTGTTTTAACTGTCAAAAAGCTTAACAGCGCAATAGACACATATGAAGAACATAAATAAGAGTTATCACATGAAAACCAGATATATGCAAAAGAAAGGGTCCCCTTTGACCATAGAGTTTCCTAAAATTAAGTAGAGGGGACTCTGGCACTACGATCGTTCCAGCCACCATGGGAATGATGGGTAGTACACAAATTTGCCTAGTCTTCGTGCTTGCGGCTTCGAACGCACTTGTGGCTTTGTTTATTGATGCGTTTTGGTTCTGTTTCGGATAAAAGAATGGGCCGTTGTTAACTTCGTGACCCGATTTGAATCGGTGAGCCTAAGAAGGTCAAGGTGGTGAAGCGTAACTGCTAAACCTTTTGTTGAACTTTGTATTGCGGCAAAGCGTATTCAGACCACACGGAGCCAGAAGAACGAAGACTAGGCAAGACTAGGCAAATCTGTGTACTGCCCATCATTCCCATGTGGCTGAAGCGCCGTGCGTTGCAGCTCCCATAGACACCAGCGCCAGAGTTCCCTCTGGTGTACTTATAGGAAACTCTGTGCCTTTGACCAAGGCGAAAACCAGCTTGATTTTTTTCTCGGTCGATGTACTGATCCTCCCCGGCGCTCTCTGAAAGCTTTGCACTTAACCTGGTTTAGCACAGCCTCAAGGATCAGAGGCATTGCAATCTTTCTTCACCTTACCTGGTTTTGCACTGCCTCCGTGATCGGCACACTTTTGACCGAGCGATGATGTCGTGGGATGACGTCATCACGTGTCGTCACGTCATGTGACGTCATATAGCGACGTCACCACGCGATGACGATTTTTTTGCATCACTCGTGTTGGCGCCGCCGACGCGGGACGCCGACGGCCATTTTTTCGCCTTTGATAAGGCATCTAAGGCTTTCGCCTTAACACATGAACATTAGATCAGGCAATGATATCAAGATATTAATTTCCGTGATTAACAATTGACACAAAGTTTAAGGAAGACATTGAATAAACGTGTCATGAGCTAAAAAAAACAAAAACAAAACAAAAAACTGGTGTCCGCCGTCGTCGAGAGCAAGAAAGGTACGAAAGGTCACGTGACCAAATGATGACGCCTTGAGACAGAATCGTCGCTTCATCAAAAGTGGTCCGATACCGGAGGTAGCGATGCACAATGCGAGGTAGAGAAAGCACCAGGAGGTGCCAGGAACAATACAATTGATCACGAACATCATTCATCGCGGAGCGGCTCACTTCTGTTGCACGCTTGGTTATGCATACTACCCTTGACCGTTAACCGCTGGTTCTAAACAATTTGATTAGTGTCTCGTGAGTGTACTGCGACTTCGAAGACGCAAGCATCTTTTGGGCACCGGGGCATGAATCTCTAGCAGGGAACCGAGCGGCGCATGCCGCAGCCCGAGAGCATGCAATCTGGCCGACTAGGCAGCGACATTCAGACTCCGGAAACGCAGAGGAGCAAATGCTTAGAAAGTAGTCAGAAATACTCGCGCACTACAGGAAGCAACGACGCCACTATCCACCTGCTCACAAAACGGTGATTAGGGAGCAAGCAGTGACCTGGAGAAGGCTCCAGGCAGGCACCCATCCATACGGTACACTACTCCACACAATGTACCCCGGGAATTTCAATTGGAACTGCACATACTGCCAGGAGACTGCTAACACCCTGTACCACATGGTATGGGGATGCCGAAACAGTCGAAGTATCCCGTGCATATAGACGAACACAGCGTGCAACAAAATCCGGAAGACCGGTGGGAGGCGTTGCTGACGTCGCTAAACCCTGTGGACCAGCTCCGGCTGGTGGAAAGGGGTCGGGCGTCGGCCGCTTGCCATGGCTACCTGGAATATGGAGGTCACCCACTTTTGGGCGAAGAGAACGTGCGCCTGGTCGTAAAATAAAGTTTAATTCCCTCTCGTGAGACTGTATGTAAACATTGGCTTTCGCCTCTGCTCTCCTTAAGGTTATTTAATGATAATTGATGGTAGCGCAGGCTAAAGAGACGGACAAAAGAAGGCACATTCGAGATACCACAGCCTTCTTTTGTCCGTGTCTTTAGCCTGCGCTACCATCAATTATCATGCAATCATACCAACAAGCCCAAATCGCCACCCTCAAGATTATTTAAAGAGAGAGCCAATTTCAATGGCGCTAGGTTCCAACGACAATATCGACTACAGATCCAGTTCTTGCCGACTGGAAGTTGGAACTTCTGGTTCTGCCCGAAAAACTCCCGAAACTGATATAGAAATGAGGTAATGCTTCAAAGTAAACGTTGTATTGGATACATATATATTGCCACGTGTGTTTATTGCTTTCTTTTAGGTGTGGTTCAGGTTTCACTCTCAAAGACTGTTAGCAACGTGCCGCAATGTTTTAGAAGCTTCATCATTGTTTGAGCTCATTTTGTTAACATTACACGCAAGACGCGAGTTCGGCCAAATAAAGAGTTTCATCTTGGACACGTCGACTGCTTCCTTCGTCGACGTCACGACCCGGTGACAATATAACATCGGATCACGGCTGTGAAACCTGAGTAAACAACGGAGCTGGCGAGGAAGCGCCACCACCAAGCGAAAGCAGATTGAGGTCTTTCTTGATCTCATTCTTTCTTTATCTCTTTCTACACCGTCCTCTCTCCTAGTTTCCCTACTCCTAACCCCCCAGATCACTCCTCGTCGCCCGCATTTTCTTTTCCCACCCCTTGCTATGCTATACTGTACATGGTTATGCCGTGGCTTACCCTCTCACCTCCTCCATTCCACCCTCCTCACCCTCACTCCCCATTCCCTCCCCCCATGTTACACTACACTTTGCATGGCTATGCTATGTTAGAAGCTGACCCTCTGTCTGTGCCGCATAAACTCTACAATGCTCTGTCACGCTTTAGCCTCTCACGTACATCCTCCTTTCCTTCCTCCTCACCCTCACTTTCCTTTCCCTACCCCTTTCTATACTGTACTATACTATACTATACTATACTATACTATACTATACTATACTATACTACACTATACGTACTATACCATACACTTTGTCATACTATACTATCCCCCTTCAGGCGCGAATTAATGATGCACTGTCTACGAATGTGTCAAATTCACATAGCATAATTCCAATGCACTCAGTATTACATTCCAAGAAAGAAAATTAAGCAATGTGTTGTTTTTGTGTGAGTTTAAGTCATTAGCTGCAATTAGTATGTAATGAAATATTTCATTTTTCTGCAGTCAGTCACGTTTCATTTTGACATGGAAAGAATGAAATCATACGCTCCAATTGTGCGCGCAAGTAGGTTTTGGTTGAGTTCATATCGGGAAAAGAAAAGAAGTACTTTTGACTTTGGTCCTGGAGCATGGCACGTCAAACGACCCATCGAACATCGCAGCACCTTCATCAAAATGATCCATTGCAGTCATACGCAGCACACTGCATGAAGTTAAGTTCAAGACATACTGATGATGGAGAAGGTTCAGTTCATCCAATGAGCTATGTATCTTGCTCTCTTTTCGCCACAAGTTGACACAACTAGTATAAACAAGTTGCGTACACAAACGTAGTCACCGACACTGAAGGGGCTATACCATACCATACCATACCATACCATACCATACCATACCATATCATACCTTACCATACAATACTATACTAATGCTATATTATACCACAGAAGGCTATGCTTTTCGAGGATCTGCTTTGTAAATACCCGCTGTCTGTGGCGAACAACCACCGAAATTCCTGCATTGCGTCCTTCTGGTCTTCTGTCTCCGTCGTCTGATTTCTCCAAGTAGGCATCGTTTCCAACTCGCCTAACTCTCCCCCTAACTGAGTTTCCTGTCCACGACACCGGCCTTACGCGAAGGTTAAACAAACCCATTGTTGAAAAAATTAACACCATCTTCCCAAAGGGAACCCTGATGGGATGCGAAGCAGCAGCGTTGCGCACGGGTGGCGTCACGGGTTGAACGGCGCCAACGCGTGTGCTTCGCATCCCATCAGGGTTCCCTTTGGGAAGATGGTATTAATTTTGCGCGTGAACCGACGAGTCGGCGGTGTAGCGAGCGGCGGTCGCGGTAAGGCTCATTTACACTAGCGCGACACGACACCGATTTTGGTCTGCCGACTGTCTTTGGGAGCGTCTTTTGTCGTGTCGTCGTCCCATTGACACTGCAACGACACCAAGAGTCCGCCGATGGTCTGTGGGGCGGACTCTTGGTGTCGTTGCAGTGTAAATGGGACGAAGACACGACAAAAGACGCTCCCAAAGACAGTCGGCAGACCAAAATCGGTGTCGTGTCGCGCTAGTGTAAATGAGCCTGTAGCGGAGCGACCGGCGGTGGCGGCAGGTGTTGCGGGCGAACGGACGAGGCGGCAGCTGCGGGCGCTGCGGCAAGCGCGCGGACAGGCGAGGGAGAGAGTGACGTCAGCGCGCACTGCGAGGGGAGCGTGACGTCAACGCGCAGCTGCGGCGTGACCTACTTGGCACCGCTCCAACACCTGCGGCGAGGGGAGCGCGTTGCGGCGCGTTCGTACGGACGCACGGAGGGACAGCGTTACACAGGCTAGTCAAAGAGCTGCTTCGCATCTAAAAGAATGGGGAACAATCTCGAGGACGTACTACTCCACTCTGTTACGACAGAGCTGTAAGAAGGAGCTCCTAAACTTCGTACGAGTCCCATCATCGTCATAATGTATGCCTCGAACACGGCCGCTCGATTAAAAAATTTTAAGGACACTTTGTAAATTCCAAAGTGTATTCAGCGAAAGCCTGTGGCCACTCGACTGACTATGCCATGTCCTTTTTTTTTCTTTTCTTTTTTTTTCTCTTGTGCATGACACTCCCAATGGAATGGCACACAAACACAAAATGTGTGCGTGTCTTTTTTTTTAATTTTTAGCGCGAATCGCAACGAGCTGCGAGACTAATCTGCCTATGTTTTGCATGCGTTCGTATTCTCACGCTTTCCGCATCGTGCAGACGCCATCCGCGTTCCAGCGCTCATAAGGCTCATTTATCTTCCCGCGTGAGGGGGAGACGCCACAGCTGGCACCGTTCCAGGGGGGCCGGACGGACGTCGGTCCCCGCGAGTAGCTTTCGCCTTAAAGTTTTCTCTCTTTTTTTTTAGGAGCGAAGCTCCTTAGGTCGGCACCCCGCCGGCGCCGTCGCCGCCATCGAAGCTACCTGGCACGGTGCCAACTGTGGCGTCTCCCTGTCATGCAGAAGGATAAATGAGCTTTTGAGCGCTGGAACGCGGATGGCGTCTGCACGATGAGCAAAGCGCGTGAATACGAACGCATGCGAAACGAAGGCAGATTAGTCTCCCTCTCCCTTCGTCTCAGTCCTCTCCCCCTCAAACCGGCGAACGCGCGTTCCCGCCACCGAGCGCAGCAGATGTTCTTCGCGCGTGCGGCACGAACAAGGCGCGCGGCGCACACACACAAAAAAAATGACACGTACCCCTCTCCCACCTGTCTCCCTCTCCCTGCTCTGCGCGCGCCGCACACTCACTCGCCTTAACACATGTGCACATGCACACAGTTTTGGTGAATCATTGTTTCCTATATATGTTCTTTCTTTTTCCAAATAAATTTAGTTGTGAGTTCAGCGCTGTGTCCCTTCTCTGTCCGTACTTAACCCGTTGCGCTGTAAAATATTCCACGATGAACATCCACCAACTTGCCCAACTCGCGATTCTGCTCGCTCAGTCGTTCCCGCCACCGAGCGCAGCAGACGCCCTCCCCACCCGCTCCCCGCCCTGCCGCCTTCATGAAAGCCAGCAGCGAGAGTAGGGGCACAGTGGTTTGCGTCCCATTTCTAAGGAGCTTTTCTCATCGGTTGTATTCGTACACGGAACAACTGCTAGTTTTTTATCGAGCGGCCGTGCCTCGAGTATACTGAATCCCACACATTCCATCCCAGCCACTGCGGTTGGAGCCGCTAGAATAGGGATTTCGGAGTAGGGCTGGTCGGTTTGAGATACAGCGGTGGAACTAGTTTCCTCTAACATTTCTTTGGTGTCGCCATCTAGACTGCAAATGTGCTCTTCGATATATATAAGCCATGGGACTACCTT
>JALIZH010013448.1:0-53102 GCA_030522465.1 Rhipicephalus appendiculatus | reverse complement strand
CTGAACAATAGAGAAGAACCCACTTGCAACGTTATGAAATGGCACAAACCAGGCCCGTAGCCAGAAATTTTTTTCGGGGGGGGGGGGGGGTACCTGTTGAAAACCTCGAAAACCTCCTATTTTCATTATTTTTTTCTCGGTGAAACGCCCCCCCTCAATCCGAATTTAGGGGGCGGGCCCGGGCCCCTAGAGCGCCCCCCCCCCTGGCTACGGGCCTGGCACAAACATTATAAACGTCTGGCACGAGAAAACTCGTCGCCTACCGCGGCGACAACAGCTAATGGTGGCAGGATGCTGAAGGGACAGTGAGCTGCGCGCATCATACATACATACATACATACATACATACATACATACATACATACATACATACATACATACATACATACATACATACATACATACATACATACATACATACATACACATACATACGTAAGTACGTGCGAACATACATACATAGATACATATACATGCACACACACACACACACACACACACACACACACACACATCGCGTGTTCGATCCCGGCCGCGGCGGTCGCATTTCGGTGGAGGCGAAATGGTAGAGGCCCGTGTACTCTGCGATGTCCAGTGCACGTTAAAGAGCGCCATATGGTCCAAATATGCGGAGCCCTCCACTTCCGCATCCCTGATATTCATATCCTGGTTTTGGGACGTTAAACCACAGATATTATTATTATTTGTCTTCCAGGGCCAGCTGCCACTGGCACTGCCGTCCCGGGGGGTAACGCTACCATGGCCACAAATCCAGTTGTTGCTCCAGCTGCTGCCGCTCCTGCTGCGGGCGCTGTTCCCACTAGCTATGGCCCTGCACTCGTAGGTACAACTGCACCACCTGCTGCCGCGGATTCCTTCGCCATTGGCCCTGGCCCAGGCTTCGGGCCTGCTGGAATTGTTGAAAATCGTGGCGTTCCCACGGCTGGCACCGGCGTCACGGCGCCTTTCTCTCCCGTCCTGGTATCGGAGGTGTTCGAGGACTCTGAAAGTGGGGAAGAACCGGCATACGAGCTTTCGGACACCACAATCCTGGACGTCGATCCGTGCCTCCTCCTGCCGCTATCGGGATGCAACTTCTTTTTCATAGTCGGTGCGCAATTTCTTTTTATGCGAGAACTTTATAACCCGCAAATCTCAGCCGCGGCGTCGTACGCGAAAAAAAAAAAGGAACCTGTGCCGGCGAGAGTTCGTATTTGAATGCGCCGTTTTCCAAAAAACTGAAAGGGTCGCTTCTGCATTCTCCGGAGACGATTAGAAGGCGAAAGCCGTATTCTTCTTTTTCTTCTTCTTAGTCGACGTATTGATCATCTTCCCCCTCCCTCAAAGCATTTTGTTTAAAACGAGGTTTTCACAATGCATGCACGATCGGAAGGAATTGCAAGATTTCTGAAACTCACCTGCTTTTGCACTGCCTCCGTGATCGGCCCATCTTTGACCAAGCGACAATGTCGTGTGACGACGTCTCCTGGTGACGTCGCCACACCTGTGACGTCACGATGTCGTGTGACGACGTCACCAGGAGACGTCACGTCGTGATGTCATTATGGTGACGTCACAATCTGGCGATCTGTGACGTCACGATGGCGTCATATGGTGACGTCAACACGTAATGATTTCTCACATCACTCGCGTTGACGCCGGGGACACCGCCGACGCCGACCGCCAACGTCGACAGTCAATTCAGCAGCTTGATGGCTGTCGCCTTAATAATTTGTGCTCTCGATCCCGCTGCTTGTGGTCGATGAGCCATTGGGATGACATTGTGGTGTTTTATTGAGGTCACCTCTCATTTCACGTCGATGCAATCGACTGAGTAAACCAAATAAATTTAAAGGGACCCTGCAACACTTTTTGAGCATGGTCAGAAAACGCTGCCGATCGGTAGTCGAGGCTCCCGAGAACACGCGAGCCAAATATTATAGCGTAGCACGCGGCCTGGAATTCACAATAAATTCTCAGTCAGCTAAAAATTGCTTTCTCTTCTCTCGACAAATGACGCTACAAGCTCAAAAATCACTCGTCACAGCCATTGTATCAGCCATTGGCTGATTTGAGCATGGCGCGCTCGGTCGTTACCGGGGGCGCCGCGGGAGGCCGCGACTTGTCCATGCGTGCGCGCGCGATCGCACTGAAAAGTCGCGTATTCGAAGAAAAAAAAGGTGAATAAGTTCTCAAGGTCACAAGGCGCGCGTGGCGTATTTTCTTCCCCCAGGCCATGCCTACCTGCTTAGCTTCCAGCGCTTTCGACGGGACGAGAGAAGAGAGAATGCAATTGCAGCGTGCGACAAATCTTTGTAACTCCGCTCGTACTCGACGGATTCTAAAAATTTTTGCGGCGATGAATTCGTGAGGCAATAAGCTCCTTTAGTGAATCCATTCCATGGTTACTTGGAAAAGTGTGGCAGGGCCCCTTTAATACGTGTCTGTCAGATTGCGACTGCCTACGCCATGTGGAAGACTGGTACTCGGTTACTTAACTGACTGATTTTACCAAGTGCGAAGCAGGCTCTTGCCTTTGAGGATTACAGAGAGTGTAACGTGCAGCCGATTTTTAACAGCGAGGCTGTTCTTAGTCAAGGCTTCCCCGTCCGGTGGCGTAGCGCTGATCACGTGGCATCGCAGTGCGGAGACAGTGAGGCTCCGTAAGGAAGGAGAGGGCTGGGTCATGCCCACAGTGGTGAGGGTGAAACTTGACGGGTGAACCAATGACAGGCGCACCAAGAAGTGGGAGAGGGAGGCCTTGCGGATATAGTGAACCAATGGGCGCGTTAAGATAAGGAGCTCGAGCGCGCTCTTGCCAGCGAAGTGCGCTCTTGTAAACTTAACCGTTAAAAAGCGACTTCCGGTGCGTGATTACGGAGCGCGCTCTACGCGCTCCAGCCCCGAGACGGTGCACGAGAGCTCGCCCCTGCTACGGCTTCCGGAAGAATGAAGTGTCTCCGACTCTCTCCTCCGATGAAGTGCGTTCTCCTTCCCCACTCATTCCTACCGTGATAGCAACGTAGCATTCGCCATGTAACGATTTCGTGCACCCGAAAGCAGTAGGCGGAAATAGCCGTTGAGCTAAGCTCCGAAGGTGTCGTACTCGAGCGCATTAGAGCGTGTTCCTTTGGAGTTCGGAGCGCGCTAACTTAACGCGCCCAATGAGAGGTGCGTCAAGAGGGGCGAGGGTGACGTTCATCGGAGGAATCGAGCCGTTTGGCGAGAGGAAGTTCAGTGTCTCGGTGGAGTGCAATGGAGGGCGTTAGTTCTTTGTGAGTTTGCACTTTCATAATGGCTAAGAGGAAGAACCCGCTCGACGTGAGCGTCAGCAAGAGCTGACGCGGGAGCGGGCATGTCGTCGCCGAGCCAAGCGCGATGTCCGCGCAAGAGGGGCCGAAGTATGATAGACTGATGTAGGGGGGAGCGTTAGCTTTGCTGTTTCGACAGTACTCGTGAAGTGGAGCTGGCTGGATTTTTTTTTTTTGCAGCTTCGGTAGTAGTCTTCCTCGGGGCCCTTTACGCGTACTTCGACCAGGAGTCAACTCCGGCCGCGACGTCCGCAAACACATGGCTGGTGTACCTGTTCCTACACCTCGAGATAGTGCTCATGGTTTTGTCCCTCGGCGTCTTCATCGTCTCTTCTATCGGCTTCATAGGAGCGCTGCGCGAGAACATCGCCCTGCTCGACGTGTATGCCACGTTGCAGGGCACGTTCGTCAGCGCCGAAGTGGTCTTCATCGTCATGCTCTTCTTCCTCCCGATCATCGGTCGCGAATTCGTGATCTCCCACATCACGACCGAGTTCATCGTCCACTACCGCGACAAGCTGGATTACCAGAGGGTGCGTTCTCCTCGAAAAAAAAAAATGCGGGCAGCTTGCACTAGTGGTCCAACCCTATTGGAAAACCCAGCGGCGCTGTCCCAGTACCATACCTGATTAGTGGACCAGTGTGGCGCTGGATACTGGGACGCTGGGACCAGAGCGTTTCCAGTGTCACCCAGCGCGCTGAGACGCACTGCGAGACACTGGTAACGCTGTTTTTTCGATATGGAAGGCTAGACTAACGGAGAAGTTTGTGGCCGACTTACATTAACAGCAAGAGCTTAGTCAGCATGGTCTATATTGGCATAATCCTAATTAGCGTGGTCTTAATTCACAAGGTCCGCCCTTTCTGTTCTTGTCTATTTCTTCTTTTCTCTCTGTACATTGCTGTCTCTCTTTCTGTCCTTCCCCCTTTTTTTTTTCTTCAGAAGGCACACGCGTTAAAAAAACGGTCCCATTGCACAACCATCGTAACGACCACAATGAGTGTGTTGGCCACAGGCCTTATCATCCGCCAGATTACTAGATGATACAGAAAACTACTATAGTTGTCCTCATTTCTCGAACACCCGTGGCCAAGAGCAAACTGTCCTTTATTTATATTCAATTCTAATATAATATCTGGGGTTTAACGTCCCAAAACCACGATATGATTATGAGAGACGCCGTAGTGGAGGGCTCCGGAAATTTCGACCATCTGGTGTTCTTTAACGTGCACTGACATCGCACAGTACACGGGCCTCTACCATTTCGCCTCCATCGAAATGCGACCGCCGCGGCCGGGATCGAACCCGCGACCTTCGGGTCAGCAGCCGAGCACCGTAGCCACTGTTCCACCGAGGCGGACTATATTCAATTCTAAGATGAAGACCAAAACAAAGAAAGCACGCGCCGGCCAAGTTATTGCGCTGTACGCGCTAGGCGCAGCTTCGTTTTCTGGTCACGCGACCAAGCGGAACGAAAAGCTTAAACAGCTCCTCGGGTAGAAATCGCGATGAACGTCTCTAACGACAGATAAATGAGGCAGAAGTTCCAGAGAAGTCAGATGCTTGAAGAGAGAAATTTTTGAACACGGGGTGTCTTTGGAGTTAACGATCGTAAAAGCGGTTTTATATTCTTCAAGGCTGCCTTGAAGAATACCAGACCGCTTTTCGGGAACGTTTGCTTCAGCGACTCCCCGTGTTCAAAAATTTCTAATCCCCAAAACGATAGCTCACGTTTGTGTCAAACACAGTTCATTTCCGTCCGCCACGGTGGATCAGTGGCCTAGGGGGGCTCGGCTGCTGACCCGAAGGTCGCGGGTTCGATCCCGGCCGCGGCGGCCGCATTTCGGTGGAGGCGAAATGGTAGAGGCCCGTGTACTGTGCGATGTCAGTGCACGTTAAAGAACACCAGGTGGTCAAAATTCACCAGGTGGTCAAAATTTCCGGAGCCCTCCACTGCGGCGTTTCTCATAATCATATCGTGGTTTTGGGACGTAAAACCCCGGATTTTATTATTATTATTATTACAGTTCATTTCCACATGATTTTTCAAACTGAAGCCAGCCGCCTTACTCCCAGAAGCTGAGCACCATGAGTATCAAGCGGTCGATTCCGCTTTGTGCCTACTAATTGGGCTATGGTCCTCAGGTATTAGCAGAGTACAAAATTACCCTATATCTATGAGAAAAAAATTGAAGGCACTGAAATCCACGGTTGCGTTTAATGTCTCAATGTGGCTCAGGCTATCAAGACGGCGTAGCGGAATGCTTCGGATAGTTTGGACTACAAGGGGTTCTTGAATGCGCATTGAAATCGCAGAGTACATGGGCTTCCAGCAGGGGCGTAGCCAGAAATTTATTTCGGGGGGGGGGGGGGGATTCAACCATACTTTATGTATGTTCGTGCGTGCGTTTGTATGTGTGCGTGTATATATACGCAAGCAAAACTGAAAAAATTCGGGGGGGGGGGGAGGGGGGTTTGAACCCCCCCCCTGGCTACGCCACTGGCTTCCAGAATTCCGCCTCCAGTAAAATGCGGCCGCCGTGGCTGGGATCAAACCAACGTCTTTTGTTTCAGCATCCGACAACTGTAATCATTACGCCCCCCGTGGTGGCTTAGAATTCAAACTCGCAATAACGTGCAAGATAAGCATGATACTCCCCGAGTAATGAGCATGATCCAACATCTCTTTTGTAGCACATCGGCTCTCAACGAAACGCGACATAGGGGCAACAACGAAGAAGTGTCGATTGCGAGAAGATAAATGATAAACCGAGAGCCCAGAGCCATTGCGAACGCTTGCCGCCGTTCAGGTTTCATTTGACGTCGACAGTACATGCTGTACTACATTATGAAGCAACTGATCACTCAACGCAGAATTTTTTTTTATTACGGTTTCCTAGGCGACGCCCATTGTCTCAACTAGTCTTCCTGTAGGTAAAGGTAAAATGGACTTGCCAACAAATAAATTATTTATAAAACAAATATAAAAAGTACAATAAAAGCAATATGTGAGACACACCGAGATAGCAGTCACTCCTGTAGTCTCGCCGTAGCTCGCGCAGGAATTAGATATAGTTGATATTGACTTTGAATGTAACCATATTTCGCAATGAACCACTTTTTTAAAAATCTGCCTTCCGCGAGTAGGATACTTCGCCTCCTCACAGCCCCTTTCCCTTCAGATGAGATAAATGAAGCTGTTTCTCTCTCCCTTGTGACGAAGCGCTTGCTTCACGATTCCCTGAAAATTTTTATGTATAGACAAACAAAAGATTCTGTGGCGTTGGTACCGGGAATCGAACACGGGACCAGCACCTGACGGGGGCGGTCGCCCTACCAATTTAGCTCACCGGGTGGTTAGCAATCGGCTGCGCGAAGGCGAACTAATCGACAATTCGAAGCCCATGGTCACTGACTACGGCAGATTACATGTGCGGTAGTCAGCAATGCGCATTAATAGTGACGAAAGGGAAAATTGGCATCCATCTTATTGCAGCACAAAGCCATACCAATACACGCAGCCGATGTTATAACTGAGTCTCTTATACACTGTGCACATTCAGCTGAATTACATATGCCATCGCAGGAGATCGACTACGTGCAGGAGTCACTGCACTGCTGCGGTATGACGGATAACACGTATCGGGACTGGAACGCCAACCCGTACTTCAACTGCAGCCCGACCAATCCCAGCCCAGAACGTTGTTCGGTGCCACCTTCGTGCTGTCGGATTACAAAAGTACCGGACATCGCCGATTACGATAGCGTTACGGGCCCACCAGAGGCAGAACCAATAAAGGCTACCAAGAGTGGACCTTACGAAAGTGCAGGTGCGAGCGCGGATGGCGACGTCTACGTCACCACACTGTGCGGACGAGGAGTCATGAACCTCAAGGAGCAGGACGCCTGGAAGGTATGTGGGCTCGAGCCCGCTTCCGTAACGTTTGTCTAACCCAGGGGTCTCAAACTACCCTCAGCTAGCGGGCCACACTGTACTCCTTCAAAGGCCACGACAATGAAGAAAGTAAAAGCGATGGGAGAGAGGGAGGGTGGTGTAGTTTGTACAGAATATCAGCAGAAGGGGATTTCTGAAGGGCAGTTGCGCCAGGGTGTCCTCAACATATCGATACCAATGTCCAAAATGAGAAGAAAATCTTGACGCCGATTCTGAAGTATAAAGTTGTGATTCTCGGGTATATTGTCACGAGCTGTTGCAAATCTCGACGCATGCAGCGCGCATGAACATGCAGAAAAAGGTGGAAAAGGAAAACGACGTTTGTGGTGCTGTCTCGAGACCCCTCTCGGGAAATAAACGGCAGTCATCCAGGCTCGCCTGTTTTTCAACCTTCTGGTCTACTCTTTCCGTGTAACAATATGTATCAACACATGGTGATCCAGCAGGGGTTGCCTCACGAAAAAATGCTTTAGGACCAGTCATGCCTGTGTAGCTCACGAGCATACTTATTAAGGAAATAAAAAATAAGGAGACGAAGACAGTCACGTACGGGCCGACCCGCTTGCGAGAGGTCCACGTGCCGCATGTTTGAGACCCCTGATCTAACCGTTACGTAGAACCATATGCACGCTGATCGCCTGATATTACAGCAAGACCACAGCTTGAATAGTTTCATCATCATCATCATCATCATAATCAACCTGACTACGCCCACTGCAAGACAAAGGCATCTCCCATGTTCCGCCAATCAACACGGTCTTGTGCTTTCTGCTGCCACGTTATACCTGCAAACTTCTTAATCTCATCTGCCCACCTATTTTCTGTCACCCCTCACGCGTTTTCCCTCTCTTGGAATCCAGTCAGTTACCCTTAATGACCAGCGGTTCTCCTGCCTGCGCACTACGTGCCCGGCCCATGTCCATTTCTTCTTCTTGATTTCAACTATGATATACTTAACCCCCGTTTGTTCCCTGACCCACTCTGCTCTCTTCCTGTCTCTTAAGGTTACACCCATTATTTTCCTTTCCATTGTTCACTGCTCGTCCAACGGTATAGCACTGCGTCGTCCTCAATTTAAGTTGAACCCTCTTTGTAAGTCTCCAGGGTTTCTGCTCCGTAGGTAAGTACCGGTAAGATGCAGCTGTTATATACCGTCCTCTTGAGGGATAGTGGTACACTGCGATTCATGATTTGAGAATGCTTGCCGAATGTGCTCCACTCCATCCTTATTCTTCTGGGAATAGTGTAGTCATGCTAGAAAAAAGAAATGTCGATGGAGAAAAGTGCGAACCAGAAAGAGCAGGACGCCTGGAAGGTGTGGACGCTCGAACCCGGCTCCGCAACGCTTTATCCAACCGCTACATGGCATCATGTGCATGCATATCACCTGGCATTACAGGAACTTCGAAGCTTGAATAGTTTAGTCGTGATAGAAAAAAAAATGAAGGTCGCTGGAAATGTTTCGAGGAGGAGGGAGCGCTGGCCAAGATAACTTTCCTTTTGAAACCATTGCTCTAGCAGCATTCCTTTATTTTGTGGCCATTGCTCATTATGTGATATCCGTGATGTCCGAGCGATGTGGAATCGCCGCATTATGTCAGTGGTTAAATAGATCTTGGCTACGAAAAAACTAAAAAAAGGCGACCTTAATCCTTCCATGAAAGTGTCGAATAGCGCTGGACCATAGCGTTTGGCGAAGTTCTGGTTGAATTGCACCGTTAACTTTTCATCGTCGACTCTCATAGCTCCAGGTTCACTCCTGACTATTATTAGGGTCTTTAAAGTTACGCGTCCGTTACTGTTATTCTCCTTCATTCAATCACGTTTAACTACGTACTAAACGTAACATGCTTTGAAGTAAAATAAATAATATAGCATCACATCATAACTCATATGAAATTACTCTGTGCTCTAACTCTGACAGTGAGTCTTAATTTTCATGAAAAATTTTCTCATTCTGCCGCAGCGTATCTACACGCGAGGTTGTGGGGCGGCCATGTTTCACTACGTTGAGTCACGTGTCCTCGAGATTGTCCTGTACATGTGCCTCGTTATCCTCGTCCACCTTTTCCTCACGGCGCTCGCGATCAACGTGCGCAAGGAGATTGAGGCGCTCGTGAAGGTCTACGACAAGTACTACAAGGTACTGAATCTATTACATAATAGAGAGCACGCTGACGAATTATTTAAACACTCGGGAGACTGTGGAAGGCATGAAGAGAAGAATATTCTTGAACAGGTGGTGTCGCTCACGCCAACGACAGGTGGTCTATGTCTCCTTCAAGGCAGCAACCTTGCCTTGAAGAAGAGAACACCACGTATCGGAACGTCGGTTCCAGCGACAGCCCCTGTTCAGGAATTTCCATCTCTAAACTATCCACGTGTACCTACACTGGTCCTCTCTTTTATTTACTTAACTTAAACATCGACGTAATATGAAGGAAGAAAGGATGTCATATACCAGAGTGTAACACAAAGCTACAGATAAAACCCTTACTCAATTTCCCAATTAGCTTCACAGTCGCGAAAAGAAATTGCTTCATTTCAGCGCGCATAATCCGGAAAAACACAAATATAAAGCAGCTCAGCAGCATGTTAGACTCTCGGTAACGATTGAAGGCGAAAGCCCACTCTACACTTCGTAACCCTAGTGAAGTATTCCGTTTGCCGTAGCAATAATTCCGTATATTAAGTGCGAAACACTTCTTTGCGTACTGCAGACACCTTTGAGCGTTTCTATCTATCTATCTATCTATCTATCTATCTATCTATCTATCTATCTATCTATCTATCTATCTATCTATCTATCTATCTATCTATCTATCTATCTATCTATCTATCTATCTATCTATCTATCTATCTATCTATCTATCTATCTATCTATCTATCTATCTATCTATCTATCTATCTATCTATCTATCTATCTATCTATCTATCTAGCCGCCTACGTCTGGGTGCTCTCGTGATCACCTCCTTAACTTGGGGTTGACCAAAATTACTATAGGAGGGTAAGAGGGTTTGACGATTATGACTGTCTCGTGATGACATGAATAATGTGAAAATCCCGTCGCGTATGACGTCAATCCCTTTCCTCCAGACACGTGTCGCACATACCCGTATACCACGGGCCGCGGTATGCGGGTATGCGCCACATGGGTTTGACAGTTTATATCTACCGAGGAACGGCGAGAACAGACATTGGTAATTCAAGTGCAACAGCGTTAAGGAAAACTCACATCGGCAGAGTTGACCCAACGAATGCAAAGAATAAATGTTATGGTCCCAGCAGGAATCGAACCCAAGCATTCTACCACAAAGCCACGCCAGGTCTCGGAACTGCTTTGGAAAGACTCTATGTAGGCGTAATGTTGGTGAAACGTCCATTGTGGTCGCAGTGCTGCCCATCTAACTTCATAAACATTACATATGTACTGCAATGATACAGGCTTCACGTCGGGTTAGCGTCAATTGCAGTTAAAGGGACACTAAAGGCAAATATTAAGTCGATGTTGATTGTTGAAATAGCGGCCCAGGAACCTTGTAGTGCTACTTTTGTGCGAAGGAAGTGCCTATTTTGAAATAAAATCACGTTTTAGTGGTCCGCACCGCGTTAGCGCACTTCAAATCACCCGCCTGAAAGCGGACCTTTAGACGTCACAGTTGCCATGCCCAACGTTGCCCGCCTTTACTGCGCTGCCGCCGACACTGTAGTAGCAGCACAGCGAAAGTAGCGGGAGCCACAGCAGCAACAACGGCCATTGAAGCTTGCCGCAATGGATGTTTGTGTTGGCCGGGTTCAACTGGGCCCCGCTAGATGGCACCACCCCACCTAATGACGCCACAAGAAGCCATTCCCTCCCCAAACGCCTGTGGTTCGGAAGGGGTCACGTGGCTTTTTTGTACCACTTCTTTCGCCAGTCGTGTTCCGCTCGTTGTCACCGCACGACGATACACCGAAGGCTTTCGCTATCAATAGCACGCAATCAAAGCTTCGGACACTGAGTGCCTGTTTTAGTTAAAATTTAGAATGTGTAACGTCTGCCGCGGCCGACCATAAAGGCAGAGTGCACACTTGAAGCAACAAATGCATTTGTATATGTACACAACACCTCTTATAGGCATCGATAGGTGTAGGAAAGTGTGGTGTTCTAAAATTGCAACTCTCAAAATTCACGAGTCATTGGTGGTGAACATGGATATGGGGTGTTCTTTTTGGACGCTTCGGCTAACTCCATCTATAAAATTAAATTGACTGCTACATTAATTTGCGTTTTTCGGCCGTGTATGATCCTTAGAGGTCCCGTCAAGCTTTGGATTTCCAAAATGAACGAGTGATTTCTTTCTCGCCTTCACTGTAGTCTTGCTACAGGCGCTATCTCCTCCTCGCCAGCTATTTTTTCACTTTCTCAATAAAACACGTGGATAATGTCAGCACTATGCATTGAACCTACCAGGATTTCACGCTTTTCGGCTACACGTAATTATCTCCGCTCGCGCAGTCGAAAACGCACAAAACGAAGCGATATTAGTTAGCGCAGGATAGTTGTGCGATACAAGGCAAAACTGGCGTGCGACTGCATGGCAAAGCAAGGTAGGAGACACAACCGGCAACTTCCGTATGTGGACCAATCGAGAGCACATTTTCACGTGACGTCACGCAAAGAGACTTCCGGCGTCACAAACTATTTCCAAAAGACGTGGCACGCCAGGGAGAGAATAACGCGTTCGTTCTTCGTATTTTCAGGCGTTGTTTTTAAACATTCATGTTGCGCTTACTCGATCGCCATGTTTATTGTAGGTCGTCTACCGTGGCCAGAAAAATATGAAACTGAAAGAGGCAGCTGCGTCAGAAAGGCCATCCCCACAGGGTCCCCCCTCTGGTGGCCTCGAAAGAAGCTCGCCGACAAAGGCACCGCCGACGCTACCTCGACGCCCGGCCACCATGGAAGCAACTTTCAAAGCAGGTTGCTTCGCCTGGTGCGTTTAGCCTTGATGGCTTTATTTACCCGCAGTACCCAAGCATAACCCCGCATTCACTTTGCGCCTCTTGTCAGAGTGCTTCATCGGCTAGGTTTTACGGAAAGACAGAACAGAACAGAACAAACTACACAGAAAAGTACAGAACATATCAGAACAGGCAGTACAAGCAGGACTATATGAACGGTGATGCGAACAAAAAAGTACAGTACAGGGGAAACAGGCCGTGTGGCCGTACGGGCAGGCAGGAAGAGCGTAAGAGACAGACAGAGTGACATACATATACACACATACACACAGTCGTCAGCAAGCTTAACTGGAACGCTCCGGAGCGTATCCTGAAACGGTTTGATTGACTTCCAGCACCGCGTAGTTTTGGGTATTGTTGCCGAAATGTTACCAATGCATGCCGACATATTATCCAAGCATACCGAGGTGTTATCTCGGCAATATCGCCCAGCGCTTCGCGGCTGGCATCCGTCAAACCAATTCAGGCCACGCCTCGGAGCGTTCGAGTCAAATTTGCTGACCACTGTACATACATACATACATACATACATACATACATACATACATACATACATACATACATACATACATACATACATACATACATACATACATACATACATACATACATACATACATACATACATACATACATACATACATACATACATACATACATACATACATACATACATACATACATACAGAGTGAGAAAGACAGACAGACCATCCGTCCTGCGACTTTAATTGTGCATGTGATACCCGCTGTTTAATGAACGGAAGAATGGTACTACAAATTGTCCAATAAATCAGTTGGTATTAAACAAAAAGTTAAGAAATTATGAAGGTTGGGTATCACAGTAGCTATAATGTTGGACGAGCGCCCACATATGCAGGAACTTATCACTAATTCTCAGCGCTTCACTCATTGACTAATTAGCATAAAAATTCACAAAGGTTTTCGTTATTGGGGATAGTTCTTGTTGACCCTCGACGATTGTGTGTCAGCAACCATTATGTGTCCTGTGTTCTTCGATCGTGTTACGTGTCTTTCGCGCTTACAGAAACTATGGTTCAGCAACGAGATTGTCTTAATTCCTTTTTTTATATATATATTCCGCGTAAGGGAGTCTTCCCTGTTATTTACAGGATGCCAAGAATGGCTGGCTCGAAGCTTAGAGATGGCGCCTAAAAAGTGTTAGTGTTTGATCTGTACCACTTACAGATGTTTATCTTTTTCTTTTCTCATTTCATTCGATTGTAAAAGTGACAAACACCTATGCTTTTCTTCTTTCAGCGCCAGCAAGCAATGTATGACAAGCCAGGACCCGCGGCGCATGTGGAAAGCGGGGGATTTTCATATCCGCTTGCGTACCGCACTTCAGTCACGTCGCCTGACATGCGCTGGGTGCGCGAACATATCTTTACCACGAGGCTGACGCCACGCTCACGCACATCGTCGGCAGTAATTATATTGCGCTGAAATAAACTTTCTTTGTAATCTAGAAGTTACATTTATATGTCTCACCACGAGAGACGTTCAGGGGAATGTAAGTTTCTCGAGGGTCTAAAAGCTCCTCACAAGCAATGCTGCTGGAGTCTACGTTTAGGTAAGGTAGAATTGAGCTCGATTTGAAGGTCATCGCGTGAGCTTTAACTGGCCTAGCGCACCAAAGGCCTAGCGATATGTTTCGGGAACAGTAAAAAGAAAGATTACGCACTCTTCTCTCTCCTTGGTTGTTCCATGCTACAACAATCACCCCAACGACGAACTCTGCGCTTTTTCTGTTTACTTTAAGCTTTCCATTCGTTGCGATCAAGCGTATACTTCGTTGGCTCTTGCCGCTGCGGACGACAACGAAATTGATTGGAGAGAGATGGTAAAGCTCGTGCTTGGCACTGCTTCATTTGAACGACTTGCTAAGTATGCACGAAAAATATCGCATTTTCAAAAAAAATAAAAAAAAAAGGAAAGATGCGCCTGTTCAAACAGGAGTGGTCGCAGCTTACGGAACAGCAAAATGAGTGAGTGAAGCTTGCTTGATACCTCCCCCTCCTCGAAACAGAATTCTGGGCCGTGGCGCTGTTGCAGTTCTTGGTCGATGCCCGCGCGCTCAGTTTCAAATACCGCTCTACTGTATACGTTACGTCAACAGGGCAACAAGTGACGCTTCTTTGTCTAACACTGTCTACAGGAACATTTTGTAAGATGAGTCGTCATCATCCCGTGTAACCTGTCCTCTAGTTACAAGTCTGAGCAGTTTCATTAAATTGCTTTTAGGGGTTGAATGCGAAGGAACGCGGGGACAAAAGGAAGAACGTACACACACAGACTGGCGCTGCTGACAGCAATAACTTTATTTCCTTCTCCAAGCCGGCAAAGAAACCTGTTTTGCACACATGTGGGCACGTAAACACTCTGCAGTAAACAAAATCATCCATAAGGCAATTTTCTTTATCTACCGGTGAGTAGGCAATACTACGATGGGCAATTCCAGCACGATAGAACCTAGAAAAGAGCGCAGTGATAAATCGGGGTTCAGTATTCCGGTCTCAAGGACCAGCGATAGCTGGGTGCACTTCATAGGCGTGTACAGGGTTCTGCATAAGGGTGGGGGCGAGGCAAGCTTCAGTGCAGCGTCCTCCATCCCGAAGGTCGAGAGAGATATATAATGAAGGTTTATAGTGAGCAAGAGCACTCTGCGCCCAAGGTGGGCGGCCTCCTTAGTTCAGGTTGCCGCGGGCCTTCGCCATCTCAAGTCCAAAAAATAAAAAAAAATGTGAAAAAGGAAACAAGATCCGCAATGGAAGCAAGAATGAAATAAAGCAATCACGTGCTTCTCACAATGACCTGTCATTGGTCCATGGTTTTATGTGGTAAATTGGGAAGTATGCAGTTCTTCGAATCCTACAAAGGCGGTCCTCGGCCGTCCTTATCGTCGAAAAAAACATGCATGGCCATTTTCATACTCCTTAAACAATCCAGTGACAGGCCTGACTGATTAAAGATATGTGGAGGATTGTACGCAACCCCCTCCCCCTTTAGATGAGCAGGAGGGCGGTAGCCCCCTGCCCACTCTCCCCTGTGCACACGCTTATGGTGAACATGGTTGTGGACGTGGCTTGGATACGCGTCTTCCCAACCACCCAGGCTTCTCCTTTTGTGGTTTGCTTTGCTAGAACTTGGCTAGCTCTGTCATGAACGCTTGTTCTACGTCTTGCATATCTAACCCATTGTTTAATTGTTCATTTGGCCAGTAGTTACTGACCAGTTTTATGAAATTGCATACTCGCGCGCGAGAACACTTCCTTGTTAATTATTCAGGTGAATGGGTTAAATGAATCGCCAAATGAGAAAAATGACCATCGGCGCGTCAGCCCAATTTATGCAAAAGATCACATAACATGCTCAAGCTATTCCTTGACGTCACACGATGGCGGCATCACCTGACGTCGTTGCTTGCTCAAACGTGGACCTATGCTGGAAGCACTGCAAGAACACTTGAGGAACAACAAACCTTCCAATGGCTCCGACCCTGGAGTCAGTGTAAAACCACGGTGGGCGCAAAAGCATTTTTTTTTCTCTTGGTGGAGGGGAGGTGGGGGAGTACAATCAATACAATGGACTGAGGTGAACACGAATAAGATGGCGTTCGCCTTGCAGTCGTCACAGTCAAAAAGCATAAGGGACTATGTGACTTCAATCGTTCGACTAACCTACCCTTTGCCAAAGCAGATCACATGTAGAATGCTGCGGTTGTCATTCTGCTGATGCAGAATACGTATACTGTTCTAAATCATCCCCCCCCCCCCCCCCCCCCGGCATTTTACCTAAACGCAAAAAAAAAAAAAAAAAAAAAAAAACTCGATTAGTGCCCTGCAGTACGTATTTCACATTCAGTGCGTTGCACTAAAGTGAAGCGGATCTCAAAGCGCGGGTTAAAGCTCATGACCATAGGCTTGCGCAGGGTTCCCCTTCATGGGGGGCGAAGGTTCGTCGCAGCGCCCCCCCCACCTCCTTATTATGTCAACGTATAGGCCTGACATCGCGCCCCCCTCCCTATTATGTCAATGTGTGGGGCTGCCTTCGCGCTCCCCCTCCATTTTAGGTGTCTATAGGGGGGAACGCCCTCCCCACCCCCCTGCCCCCACATGCGCACGCCTCTGCGCTTGACCGGCACTGTCCAGTGAGCTGAGAGCTACCCTCCTTAACTAGAAATGAGTTAGGTGCATGTGTCTTATTCACTGTTACCGCTTTATTAATGGCGCTTTGCTTTGCGGTCACACAAATAAGCAAAATATGTGTTCATTTTAATGGCCATGTAACTGCTTTCCGCAGTAAACAATTATTTTGCGAGATAAAAACGAGTTCCAATGTTCAAATGAATTGGTTTCAAGTAGCAGTGATTTTCCTTCTAATGATGAAATGGATTTGCGAGCCCATATGATTGGTGTAAATGAACTGCTTCAAAGGAAAGCGCCGGTGTATCTTTCGCGGTTGGCTTCAGCACAGCGTCTTGCTTAAGCAAATCGAAACGTTTCTGTTCGTGCACTGCTTTACGGCGCGCACTTTTCTCACAACAAGCGCTTCAGTGGCGGTGTTATTAGAGTTGCTGCGGCTTGTCTTGTGCTGACGAGCCAGTAGGCGGGCGGCAGGGACGCTGTACTGCGCCCCCCAATCAGATGTCTCGCTGGCATCACCTCCACAGCCGTCGGCGACACACCGCGCATACGGTTGCACAAGGGAGTGTGGCGCACCGTGTAAGCGGGCGACGAGTGCTGACAGCTCGGTGTCGTGACGCACGGGTAGCCTGGATGAGGTAATGCCGAAGGGGGAGTAGCCACACGGGAGCGTGCCGTGTGCTCTTCCCTGACACTTTCCCGTGCCTCATATTACAGGCGCAGTGGTGGTGTCCTCTCGCGCTGCCATAGCCGATAAAGGAGAGTGGGCTCACGTCTGAGGGGCTAGTCGGTGTAATCGTTGGTGCCGTGCCGCTGACCGAAAGTTGTGGGTCCTGTGAGCGTTGCATAACTGGAATCGGAACGGGAACAGGTACGGGAATCGGAAACGGAGGCGGCGGCGCTGGCATGAGCATGGCTGGCTTGGGATCGGCGCTTTCGTTTTTTGGGCACCGGAAATGGTTCCTCGATCACGATGTTCAATCGCCCGGGTCCTGGTGGCGTCCCTTCGGTCTGCACGCTGGCGTGTGAACGCGAGGGTACTGGCGAGGGTGGTGTCGGTTTCTTCTTCTTCTTTCGTTTATGTTTTCTTTTCCTGATACTCCTAACCGGCTTCTTGGGCGGCGGCCTTCTGAAGCTCTTCTTCTTTGGTTCCCCCCACGGCCATGAAGATGACGGCGACAGCGGTCGCAGCGAGAGTTGTCGCAACGCCAGCCAGTACAGAGAGCACCATGGCCATCCAGTGCGCCAGCAAATCGTCAGTGAGAAGAGGACAAATGGACGTCATGTCCGTGTGGATGATCTTGTACGGGTAGAAGCAGTCGCCGATGACATTTTTGTCGGCCGAACCTGCTGCGGGGACGACTGCCGGTTTCTTTGGCGCCTGAGGCACTTGAAACTCTATGACAGCGTCGTCCGGCCTGACGATCATCAACTTGCCCTTGTCCTTTTTTGTCGGGCACGCGTCTAGCTTCTTTATTGGTGTCTTGCCCTTCGCCGTGCACTTCTTCAATAGGGTGCTCGGTACCAGGCGACAGAAGGGATCGGGCCTGCTAGACAGCGGCCAAACCATGCTGACACTGTTATCTAGTATGGAGTAAGAACCGTCGCGGTACGGAGCGCACAAATACGTGTCAGCGAGCACGCAGACGGGCAACCAGCGCGCGATCATCGGAAGTGTTACGCCCATGTGAGCGCAAAGTAGCACTGTGGCCGCTATGGCTGAAAATGCTACGAAGACGGGGCTCTTGCGACCTTTGGCCAGGCTAGCCTTGCGCCGCCTCCAGGTGCCACAGGCGAGCAAAACCGAAGTGATCACTGCGGTCAGCGCGAAGCCCAGAAGAGCCATGTGAAGCATGGTTGCCACGCCAGTCAGCAGGGACTTCAGGTCCGCGTAGCCCGAGAACTTGTCATCCCATTGGGAGATGTTGCCGCGGAGCCACTTGATGCCAGCTGTGGTCGTGGCTAGGCTATTGTCGAGCTCTTTGTCGGCACCGCCTTTAGCTTCCTTGAGCATCTGCACGGTTAGCGTGGTGTAGTTTCGCAGCACCTGGAAGGTCCACTCGTACGCCAAGGGTATCTTTTCGTCGAGACCACTGTCCATGCCGTGCCAAGTACTCAACATGGCCAGCAGACAGATGAGCTGGATGCCGGCGAAGATCAGCAAAAGGAGCTCGCACAATGCCCACGGTAGAAAGCCCACGGTAGCCGCGAAGCGCCTAAGGCCAAACAACGCGAGAGGTAGCAGCAGGAGCAGAAAGAGTAGGACCAGGCCTACGAGGGCGTAGCAGATGGTGGTGACGTTGCTCACCGACGGGCTCTCCGAGTCGACGTAGCTGGAGAGTGCGCTCATGCTCCCGTCTTCGGCTAATGCACGGAACAGATCGGCGGTGACTGGTCCGGTGGTCAGGCTCGCCACGAACGAGCGGCCTTTGGAGTTGAACCAGGGACTGGAGCCACCGTCAACGTACTCCAGATCCAGAAGTACAAGAGCGGGTTTTTTCGCTGCTTTGGCTGCGGCTGGCGCTGCCATTGAGGCTGAAGACCACGGCTTGCGAAGCAGCAGGCCAGTGACGTATTCTTCTTCTTCTTCTTGATAAATCTGTGGCTGCCGTCAGGGCAGATTGTAAAAGTAGCCACAACGCAATGGAAAGATAGCCACATGTAGCCATATGTAGCCTATTACAGCGTGCTTGTTTGCGTGTCCCTTTACAAATGGCTCGTACCCACTAAGAGGGATTGGCCATTAAACCGGCGGTTAATATGAGGGAAACATTTAAAATTTTGATGGAGGAATGAATGAATATGACCTTTATTAAAGGAAAGGGACGACTCTTGGCCGCTGTTGGGGATGAGCTGGGAAAGGGGTAAGGGGAATAAAGGGTTAGGAGCAGCTTCATGTCACTCACGCCTTCGCACGGGTCAGGCGACCTCTCCTACACCACTCTAAACAGGCCACTTTGACTACCGTATATTGCCAGAGCTTTCTGTGCTTCATGGTCGGACTTTATTAAATTCCATAAAACGGTCATGTCGCTATGCAGCAGATGTTGTATGCGCCGTCTGCCTTTTGAGAAAGCTGCGCATGTCCAAATCAGATGTTCTAAAATGAATTAATTGGTCATTAAGGGAATATATAAGTATAGACTATAATATAGAGTACTATCAAATTAGTGAGAAGCAGTCCAAAGTAATAAATTTCGATTGGGAAAATCTTAACAAATTCTTCTTGTGTCTCTAAGAAATTCGCAGGCAGCAATGCAGACGTTTTTGACAAGGGCAAGACACTTCATCGAAACGTTGGTTGGAGCGACACCCCGAGTTTAAGAATTTTATTATGATAGCAATTATATGGACACACTAGGCTGGTTTTTAGCCATCGCAGTCACCGTCATGTTTCGTATATTGATATGTATTCATATATAATAAAAGTTACAAAGAAAAATTTTCCAAAGCGCATGACCGGGGACTCGAACGTGAGACCCTTGTTCCGCAGTGCGCGCGTTGGACAATTCCAAGGAGGTTAAACCCCCCTTAAACAACTCTACCACGTGCCATAAATCCTCCATCATACTAACGGCAAGATATTTATATACACCAGTTACCGCTGGTGGTACGGCAGAACTCGGAGGTGTTTGAGCGTGTTCACTATCACACGCAAGATGGCACAAAGGGTGCGCTTTAAAGCAACGCTCCTACACTTTCTTTCGCTTTGAAAACAGCCCTTGAGACGCGCACGAAAAAGTGGCCCCACTCGAGATGTGGAACGTCAAACAAACAATGCGTTGAACGCCACCTCGCGGCAGGCAACGCAGACTGGAGGCTTCACGCGCCTAAAGTTACAAACAGGCTTTTGAGACGCTGGTTCCGAC
Organism: Rhipicephalus appendiculatus; assembly: GCA_030522465.1. NCBI lineage: Eukaryota > Metazoa > Arthropoda > Arachnida > Ixodida > Ixodidae > Rhipicephalus > Rhipicephalus appendiculatus. The sequence continues at coordinate 32,798 of JALIZH010013448.1, read as the reverse complement.
GTACTGTGGGAATAGGTGTTACGCGAAGCAGGCGGCGTACAAGATACGCAAGAAATGATGTTCTTGTCATGACTTGATTCGTGTTGGTCACACACTCATGTCAAGCTAAGCAAACTGTGGTGTGCAAAAAAGCCAACCACACAGCTACGCGAGAAGGAACACGGAGGCTGCTGAATCATGACACGTCACGACACGCGACCTGCGTGTCGTGATTTCCATGTGGGGACGTGTCATTTAGGTTGGTCCACGGCCGGACTTGAGAGGCGCGTGGGAACGCCCGCGCGTATCTCCAGCCAGGCCGTGGTTCGATACACGTTAATGTCGTTTTTTTTTTTTTTTTTTCATTGTCGACATACGCTAATGTCATGCTGTGCAAATTTCCGGTGCATATTAAGTTAACGAAACGGCTGGAACAGCACAAAGAAGGGGACCAATAGGCACCGTCCCACTGACCATATGGAACTGCACCGCTCGCAGACGCCGTCCCAACTTCGCTGACATTGAACGCTAGGGGCACGCCGGAAAGAGACGCGCGCACTCGTCCTCCGTCTGTAGCCCGTAAACATTAGTTAACATTGTATACCCAGGAGAATTATCTGCACTTATTTGCTTATGTTCTTTTTGCATTGAATAAATTAACTACACGTATTTGTATAACGCGGAGAAGCATCGTGCTAGCTGAATTCACTGCACTCTTTTGTTCTGTATCCTTCATTTACTAAAGGCGAAAGCCTGAAATGCCTCATCAAACGCGAAAATTCACCGTCGGCGTCAAGCGGCATTGGGGACAACACGAGTGATGCAGAGTGTTTCCTATATATACACTAGAGGGAACTCTGGCGCTAGTGTCTATGGGGGCTGCAACACACGGCGCTTCAGCTTCAGCCAGCAGAATCATGGGTGGTACACAAATTTGCCTAGTCTTGCCTAGTCTTCGTTCTTTTGGCTCCGTGTGGCCTGAATCCGCTTTGCCGCAGTACGAAGTTCAGCAAAGGTTTAGCAGTTACGCTTCACCATCTTGACCTTTTTAGGCTCACGAATTCATATACGCTCACGAAGTTCACAACGGTCAATTCTTTTATCCAAAACAGAACGAAAACGCAACAATAAACAAAGCCACAAGTGCGTTCGAAGCCGTAGGCACGAAGAGTAAGCAAATTTGTGTACTACCCATCATTCCCATGGTGACTGAACGATCGCAGCGCCACAGTCCCCTCTAGTTAATTTTAGGAGACTCCATGGAATGATCATCGCGTGATGACGTCACCACATGATGTCATCACGACGTCACAGATCGCCGAAATCAGTGGCGTCATTATAACGTCACTATGATGTCACTGCGAGGTCACGTGACGTAACGCCACATGCTGACGTCATCACATGACATCGCAGCTTGCTCAAAGGAGGGCCGATCACGGAGGCAACGCGAAACCAGGCGAGGTGCCTCGGATCCTGGAGGCAGTGCAAAACCACGTTAAGTGCAGAAAGCTTTCAGAGGTAGGATGGAGAGGAATGAATACATCGGACTGAGAAGAATAAAGAAGGCCTTCGCCTTGGAGTCATCTTAGGGGAATGCTAAAGGCATCCAGCGAGTTTTTGTAAACACTCCCATCTTCAGTGCAGAAGAAGGCCTTACAAGCACTACTAGGCTTCCTGCGATCTACTGGACTATCAGAACGACTCTGAGTGGAACGCTCTCGTGTGTGTGTGTGTGTGTGTAGGTGCGATTGTTTCTTTTTCCCGTATTATTTATTTTTCTTTTCTCTCTCTTTCAACCTCCTGTCCCCCCAACCCCAGTGCAGGGTAGCATACTAGGTACTACATCTCCTGGTTAACCTCCCTTCCTTCCTCTTCTCTTTACTCTCTCTCTCTCTCCCAACGTCAGTGCCATTTGGCCTTGAGGGTGTCATAAAAAGTAAATAAATACATAAGTAAATAAATAAATGAATATTATGCAGTGCTTTGGTGGGAGAAAGCCGTTCAGAATTAGAAGAACAAGGTCCACCCCGCGCTCTATTTTTTTTGCAAACAGCAAATGAATGTTCCCGTCACGCGAACTGTCAAAGCGAGTTGTTTTTGGCCTCAAAAAAGATTGCAGCAAGGAAAGAAAATAAGGCAGTTACCTCCGGTTTCCTCACTCTAATCAATAACGAAAGCCCAGAATCTGGGGAACCTCCTTAAGAACGTAACTCGGATGGCCTCAGAGTATAAAGAAGGTGCTGGCAACATTGACCAGAAGACGCTGTCAGCAGCAATAGGCCCCTAATACACATGGGTGTCACGTCGGATGCCGAATCTCCACTGTGGCGACGACAGCTCTATGACGTCGGCAACGTGCGAGCAGTCTGGTCACGAAGAGCTAATCATTACGTCGGGGACAGCTGAGAAAAATGCAGGGTAAACACAGCCACTTCATTCGCCTTCTTCAACAAGAAGTGGTGATGATCATCATACCTTGTCTCCGCAAAAATACTCCTGTCACGGTCCACTTCAACTTTTTTTTTTATTTGGAGTATAACTAAACTAAACGCTTGAGGGGGAGACAGAAAATTAGGTGGGTAGATGAGATTAAGAAGTTTGCAGGTATAACGTGGCAGCAGAAAGCACAGGAACGGGTTGATTGGCGAAACATGGGAGAGGCCTTTGCCCTGCAGTGGGCGTAGACAGGCTGATGATGATGAAACTAAACAATGCTCCAATTGGCATTGACTACTATGGTGGGTAGTGGCGCACAGAATACGCGGAGGAAAAAATTCAAAAAAAAGAAAAGCAGAAAAAAAAATATTGGCAGATCCCAAGTACCATGGGAATCGATGTTGTGCGAAGCATGCGGAGGCAAGGTGAGTGGCACGTAATTTTTTTAATTGAGCGAAACGATGTTAAAGATATGTACAAATGTTGTACGCACAGACATATGTTCAACAGTCGCACATGTTTCATACAACTGGTTCTTTACAGCTGCGTAATGATGCCCTACACAAACATGGGTATTACCAACACCAGGAGCGGTAAGCTGATTTGTAGCACTTGTGCTTGCGAGGATGGTTGGCCCTGGATAGCGCTTCGTGGACCAACTACAATGGATGGCGCTTAAGTATACAAATGACGTTAACCCGACATGACGCCTGCCTCAAAGGAGTACATATGTAATGTTTATAGAATTAGATAGCCTGCACTGCTACCACAATTGACGTTTCACCTACATTATGCCTGCATAGGGTCTTTTTTCCAAAGCAGTTCCGAGACCGGGTGTGGCTCTGTGGTAGAATACTTGATTGCCACGCAGATTGCTTGGGTTCGGTTCCTGCTGGGACCCTGATATTTATTATTTCCATTCGACGGGTCAATGCTGATGACGTCAGTTTTTCTTAACGCTATCGCATTTAAATTACTCATACCTGTCCTCGCCGTTTCTGGTAGATATAAATTGTCGAACACCTGTGGCGCATACCCGCACACCGCGGCCCGTGGTATACGGGTATGTGCCACACGTGTCTGCAAGAAAGGGTTTGACGATGTATGCGACAGAATTTTCACTTTATTCATGTCGTGACCAGCCAGACATATTTGTCAATACCTCTTACCCTCCCATACAAATTTTGGCCCGCAGGTCGCGGGATCGAATCCCGGCCGCGGCGGCCGCATTTTCGATGGAGGCGAAAATGCTTGAGGCCCGTGTGCTTAGATTTCGGTGCACGTGAAAGAACACAAGATGGTCGAAATTTCCGGAGCCCTACATTCCGGCGTCTCTAATAATCATATCTTGGTTTTGGGACGTAAAACCCCAGATATTAGTCTTATTGGTCTACACCAACTTAAGGAGGCGATCACGAGAGCACCCAGACGTAGGCGGCTAGATAGATAGATAGATAGATAGATAGATAGATAGATAGATAGATAGATAGATAGATAGATAGATAGATAGATAGATAGATAGATAGATAGATAGATAGATAGATAGATAGATAGATAGATAGATAGATAGATAGATAGATAGATAGATAGATAGATAGATAGATAGATAGATAGATAGATAGATAGATAGATATATAGATAGATAGATAGATAGATAGATAGATAGATAGATAGATAGATAGATAGATAGATAGATAGATAGATAGATAGATAGATAGATAGATAGATAGATAGATAGATAGATAGGACTTTAACGAGTAAATAGATAGATAGATAGATAGATAGATAGATAGATAGATAGATAGATAGATAGATAGATAGATAGATAGATAGATAGATAGATAGATAGATAGATAGATAGATAGATAGATAGATAGGACTTTAACGAGTAAAATCTTGTGCTCTATTCCTCATATAATGTACTTAGTCGGGCGGTCTTTGAATGAATGAATGAATGAATGAACAGATTTTATTTCTGAAAGACGTACAGAAAAACGAAGCGAAGCTAAAGGCCATTCGGCCTGACGTGGCTTCAACAAACAAGATAAACTGAAGAAGCAGCCGGCAACAGACGTAGCAAAGTATTTCGGCACCAGTATAATAATGACAGCCTCATAACTAAATACGAGTTTCATATTTCACGGCTCCCAGCGAGCGTTGCAAGCCTCTATAATGAAAGACTAAGTCGAATCACGTTCCTATGGGACCTAAAAAAACATCGAAGATTTCGGACGCATATATTTTGTGAACAGTACGCAGGAAAACTTCTTGTTTGCCCTCCTTTCGCAATAACCGCGGTAAGTGAGGCAACCTGCATTGCGTATAGGTGCGCACTGTGTGATGGGCCCGAACCAGTTGGCCTGATCTACATTCGGGACGCGCAAATGGAGAAGCGAGCAGTGCCGAATAAACTGCGAAGACCGTGTTTCTCCAATCGAGACGAGCTTACAGCAGGAGAAGGTTTTATTCCGCTTTGAAGACGACTTGGTGAATTATTCATGATGCTCTCCGTACCGCAGAGTGCAGATAAAGAACACACCTCCTGGGACTATCTCGGCGAACAAGCTTGATTTCAGTGCCGTTTCCAGTCGTCGGTATTGCCAAGCCAACAGCTAGCATATCAAATGTCGTTTTAAAAAGTTATCAAGAAAGTTTCCGCCGCCCCTCTTTTCAGATAACGGCACACAGTGCTGCGTTTGCTTTTAAGCTTCACACGTACTTATGACGCAGCCTGTGTTGTTCTCAAACGAGCTCCCGAAAGAGTATAGTTTGGCTGGTGAGATGTTACTTGACGTGTACTATGCGAAAGCGCCTGTGCTTTGCATAAACCGAAGTTAGGAACTGTAAAGTTAGAACTGCACGTGTAAGACAAACACCGAACTAGAGGTTGGTGCACGCGGCAGACGGCTTTAATATTAAGGGGAATGCCTTACATTAGGGGTGGTGTGTTTTAACCCATCTTCTAAAGTTTTTCGATTGCGCATGTGTATAGGTACATTTACTCGCACGCACGAACATATATAGAGTATCATTCGAGCCCCTCCCCTCTTTCGGAAAACTGGCAGTTGTTCTGTCTACGAATACAACCGATGAGCGAAGCTCCTTAGAAATGGGACGCAAACGACTATGCGCCTGATCTCGCTGCTGGCTTTCATAAAGGCGGTAGGTGCGGAGCGGATGGAGAGAGCTTCTGCTGCGCTCGGTGGCGGGAACGACTGAGCGAGTGAGCGTGCGGCGCGCGCAGTGCAGGGAGAGGAAGACAGGTGGGAGAGGGGTGCGTGTTGCGTCTGCTGCGCTCGGTGGCGGGAACGCGCGTTCGCCGGTTTGAGGGGAGAGGGCACAGACGAAGAAAAAGGGCGAGGGAGACTAATCTGCGTTCGTTTTGCATGTGTTCGTATTCTCGCGCTTTGCGCATCGTACAGACGCCATCCGCGTTCCAGCGCTCATCAAGCTCATTTATCCTCCCGCGTGAGGGGAGACGCCACAGCTGCACCATGCCAGGTAGCTTCGACGGCGCCGGCGGGGTGCCGGCCTAAGGAGCTTCGCTCCTAAAGAATATCTCGCTACGGCAGTTCACCAGCCTCAGGCGCCACGCGGCGCCCGTAAGCGTCGTGAACTGTGTACACGAACGTTACCGAAACTCTCGTGACGTCAAATAAACATGATTACGAGTGCAGGTCAAAATGCATTCAAAGTGACGCCTAATTCAACTTAATATGTATCAGTGGACCACTGTTAAAGGGAACATCGGAGCGCGTGGCGTCCGCTCCAGAGCCACTGCTGGCCGGAGACTCTAACTATATTTTCGCGCAGGCGCAGTGAGCACCGTGCGCAGTGCTCGTTTGTTTCGTGAACGGCTTGCTTCGCGACGATTCGAAGCGCGGTAGCACAGCACCACCCGCAACGTGCACCGCGGCTGCGCAAAACTAGAGTTACTGTATATGCTACCTTTAGGTAGCAGAGTTGTGCATCTGTTTTGCAAACGCCGCTAGCAACCATGCATTGCGGAGAAGCTGATGCACAGGCCACGCCCGGAAAACATGGCCGCACCGCCGAAAGCGGTTGCCGTCCACCTAGAATCTATCAAGTCACCGTCTCGGACTCTGTAGCTCGTTAGCTACGAACTGGTGCTTTTATTTGCTTTAGATTCATGTCCTTAAGCTTCGACAGCGAAGTATTTAAGTCGATTCGGCACATTTTTCGAAAAAACCTACTGAAATAATCGATGCTGTAGGCTTAGCGAGTGGCGATGGGCGCTCCCGGAATCTCGGAGGACATATATTACGTGTTTGTCAGTTGTTTTTTATCCTCCATAGCTGACGCCACTTGACTTGTCGGCGGCGGCGGCGCATGTTATTCGGCACTACGCTACGTCTTTGCGTTATCGGATAGACTAAAAAATGTTTTTGTATTCTCGTGGCACAGTCCCGAGAGCACGTGTTTCTTCTTTCATCGCCGGTCGTTGGCACACCAGGCATGTCGACTGGCGATGGCCGACACGCTTCGTCGATCGGCGGCAGGCTTAAGTAAGTCGCCTGCAAAAACAAAGTGCGGCTTCGCCACATAGCTATGGTTGCTAGCCAGGCAAGATGGCGGACCTATGCGCAACTCTGCTCCCGTAGGGAGCAACCCTACGCAAAACACGCTGCCACCGCCCGCTGGCGGTGACGCCCGGCCGCCGCACACACCGATGTTACCTTTAACAGTGGACCACCGTGTAAGTACTCACTTATTGAAACATGAAAATTTAGGGCTAAGTAACACACATGCGTTCGTTTCCGCCGTCTTCAGTTTGGGTCATATCGGCGTGACTTCGACTCGAACGCGTAGATCAGAGCCAACCAGTTTTCGAGACCAGATTCATCGCGACATGACGTGGTTACCTCGACCAATTGCGCAATGCAGTCATTATTCTAAAAGAATGTGTTGTCGCGTTCGAATCCGTGAGTACTGTACGTTACAGTTAACCAAGAGCAGATTCGGCACATCCCAAGCATTGGTTCAATCGATGTCATTGCCAAGCAGTCAGCAAGGAGCAGCCTATGCAGCTTTGTTTGTATTTGAGCCACACATTACTAGCTTAACCGTGGTCATTGCGTAAATTGAGTTACGCACATGTCTTGGACTCCCGAGGCACGTCGACTGTACTTTGACGCCTAAATGGCATATGGACACCGACGTTCCGCCGGAACTAACGCTAGCACTCACACTCCGTTACGTTAGAGACCGCTTCCAGGTCCCGCAGTCGTCTCAGCTGTTCATAGGAAAACAGCCATCTCTTTCAATGAACTCTTTCAAATAATCTTCATTAAGTATGCTTTACAGGAAAAACACCGCGCAAACGGACGGCACGAAGAATGGTAACATTCCCGTTCGTTCTTTCTTTCTTTCTTTCTTTCTTTCTTTCTTTCTTTCTTTCTTTCTTTCTTTCTTTCTTTCTTTCTTTCTTTCTTTCTTTCTTTCTTTCTTTCTTTCTTTCTTCTTTCTTTCTTTCTTTCTTTCCAACACATTGCACAACGCTCGCTCCTAACTTTTTTCCATCCTTCAAACCGGGACATCAGCGTGCTTAGCCACATAAGACTCCAGTCACTACAGCGAACGGTCCTGTGTTCATAGCCTGGCAGCAATGAAATGTGGCAGCTTGAAACGGCAAGTGTGCTCGATAAAAGATCACATTGCCATATCATAAACAGCTGATCGCCGACAAGTCCACAATCGAGAGGCCGCCAGTTATTGGAAAACTACCCATACGGAACACGCATGTGACCAATGCCACCTTCCAGGGCCTCGTTTGTGTGCACCTGCAATTCTCTACGCACGTGGGTTCCGCGGGTTTATCGCGTACAATGCCGCCACCGCCACCGAATTATATTACTCATAGAAGCTTCGCTTATAAAGAAAGGGAGAAAGCATGAGTGCACAAAATTCTCAATACACATGAACAGCGCGACATATCTACAGGCGATCACTTCTAGAAGTCCGTTGCCTTCTAGAACTGAACACTTAAAGTTTCAAACCTGCTTAGTTCATCTTTCTATACACAGCCGAAGCGTTCACGTACGTGCCCAAGTTTCACAACTTACTTTGACAGAACAGTGGCGTGTCTACTTTGTGGAAGTAAGTTTCAGCGATGTGATTGACTTTGACGGATTGAACTGCCACACTCAGCGCTTGCAAGGTGTGCACGAAAAAAGAAAAAAAAAAGATAGAGAAACTGGAGACTTGCGTCACTGAGCGATACACCGCACTTGTCTACACGCAGTAAAAAAAGAAAAAAGAAAGCTCATGACGAAGCTAAGTAAAAAGAAAACGCTTAGAGCAGAAATATATATCGTCACGCAGAACGCGATCGAGAGCTCAGCAATCTGTTACTCGAAAGACTTCAAAGGCAAAAATACATATTCACTGAAGCTTACATTTGGAAATTGCTTTTAGCGGCTCGCTGTGTCCCTACAGTGTTCGCTCTGAGCGCTCTTTTGGACATCGTACAACAAGATACGGTTTCATCAGTGTCCCGGGAAGCCCCTTGAATAAAAAAAAAAGTGACATGAAGAAGCAATCGAAACTTTGGAATTAGGAGGAAACACTCAGGAGCTTAATTTTGTTTACCCTACAGGCCTCGCCACCGTCTCAAGACACCTAGGTCGCGGCCATCTCACCGAATCGAAGCGTGCCCTAAACGCCCCACCGCCTGAATCTTTCTGGGGAGGAAAACGCAATTTCTCGGAACCATCGCCTCCAGCCGTTCGACATTGCCTGTCACGACCAGACTACACCGAGCGACGATGCGTTCATCTCCGCGGGGCATTTTGCTTTTTTCGTTTTCTTGAGACGTGCGAAACTCGCAATCATATTCCGCCTGCGGCGACAACGTGGCTTTGTGTATAGGACTCGCAGTTCTCCAGCTCTTCAGAGAAGACAAGCCCGTTGTGATACGAGGCTCGGGGTAGAAAGCAAAAAAAGAAAGTTAAACCGTTTCGTTTAGGCAACGTGTGACGAAATTGTCATCTACCGGCGCGTCTTTCGGAAACTTAATTGGACGAGGATCGAAAGTTTGGTCTTCGTATGACTGTCTGCACTGGGCGCCTGATCAGGCAGAGCAGCTTAACGGAGCATTGAGGTGACACTTTGTAATTTGGTACCATTGACTTTCGAGTGATAAATCACTATTCTTACTTCAAAGGACTAGAGAATAACACTAGAAGGTCTCCAAGTCCTTAAGCGTAACACTCTAATCATTTTTTATGATAAGGAGTCCTGACTTGTCTCTGGAGCTACAGGTTGCGCGATTTCGTAATGCGTAGACATATATGAGGCAGGAGCTGCTTGCAATTGAACCTTTTAGAGGCGAAGCACCTTAGGGCCTCAGCCTGTCGGCGTGCATCGACCGTCGTCTGCTGTCGTGACGGACGATTTGCTTGAGCGCAAGAGAGAGACCACCTTATCTCGCCAAGAGAGAGTTTGCTCTCTCTCGTCACCACCTCAGCGCTCACCGCGTGGCGAGAGTTGACTATGGAAACCCTCCCTCGCCCGCGAGAGACAATGCGCTGCACAACCGTTCAGCGGCCACCCCGTATATATAGGCACTGGATCTTGACCTGCAATGTAGTGCCTGTGGGAGTGCCTCTCAGTGGCGTAGCCCAGGGGGGGGGGGGGGTTGGGGTTGGACCCCCCCCCCCCCCAGAAAATTTTCAGTTTTGCTTGCGTATATATGCACGCACACATACAAACGCACGCACGAACATACATAAAGGCATGGTTGAACCCCCCCCCCCCCCCCCCCCGAAAAAAATTTCTGGCTACGCTACTGGTGCCTCTTGTGCGTAGTTGAACAATAAAGATTCGCAGTGTGCGCGTTAACTAAAAGCGGACTGCACCCTTCGCCCCATCACCTGGCTTCACGTTAGTGGACCTGAAATGCTCTTCCCAACATGCTTCGCCCCTCCGTAGTTTCGTTGCTCGTGCTCGACTCGCGCGGCGGGCAGACTCGGCGCGGCGGCTGCGCGGACTGTATTCGTCGGTGGGCGCGGCTGATAAGCGGCAGCCTTAGATAAGCCAGGCGCGGAGGTACAACGAAGCTGTCTTAGTCCATCCCTGTGCCGTCGACGTCGTCGTCGTCGTCATTGTAGTAGTAGTAGTAGTAGTAGTAGTAGTAGTAGTAGTAGTAGTAGTGTAGTAGTAGTTGTTGTTGTTGTTGTTGTTGTTGTTGCAGTAGCAGTATTAGTAGTAGTAGTAGTAATAGCAGTAGTCATCCCGCAGGCCACGTGAGCAGAGGGGAGGGGGGGGCGAAAATAAATCAAACGAAATGATGGGGATGATTTTCGATGGGATGATTATGGTGATAATGCTAAATTATGATGATAACTGTAGAAGGACTGAAAGCTGGGCCAGTTGGTAACCGTACTTGAACATAATTTAACTCAGCGCACGACGACGCGGACACAAGAGAAGAAGGGACAGACCACAGCGCTGACTCGCAACTGAATGTTTATTGGAAGACATGAACGAAAAAAAGGAAAAGGAACAAGAAAAAAGGAACAAAAAAAGGTTCCTAGATAGCACGTTATCTTAACTTTTCTGCTGCAGGAGAGTACACGTGGGGTGTATCTGGTTTCTTCTTTTTTCTTTGTTCAAGGATGTCAGCTGACCTGCCGTTATCCTGTTTTAGTGTGGTCACATGGGTGGGAGGGTTGAAGTGTTCCTTTTTTTCGTTCATGTCTTCCAATAAACATTCAGTTGCGAGTCAGCGCTGTGGTCTGTCCCTTCTTCTCTTGTGTCCGCGTCGTCGTGCGCTGAGTTAAATTATGTTCCAGTATGATGATAACGCTGCTTGCGTTCCTGTGCAACAGTGATAGTACATAATACTCGTTTTGGGTGAGTGGGCGGAAGCAACACGTCACGACCGCACTGGAACGCTGCCACAGCGTTTCAGCGCGGCCCTGAACGAGCGCGTCGTTCGCCGATTCGGCAGTTTGGGCACGTTGGTCATCCATTTCGGAGTTTGTGCATACGTGTGCATTTCTCCGTCCATGGTTTCCGTGCACTTTTTAAAGTTTTCTTTAAAAAAGAGCCTATCGTAACACGAGATCCGCGACCCGAATATCGAAGAAACAACAAAGAAATCCTCACTGAAAACTTTGCCGAAAGTTAGGAACAAAATGTGATGCCCGACAAATGGGGCGCCAGCTTCGCTGCCGAATTGTATTCATGGCGTAGAACTGGCTATAACTTTTTTTTCTTTTTTTTTTTGTGATTGTCATCTTCAATAAAAAAACGGCTATGAACACGCTGACAACATATGTGCGGACATTAAATTTCGTGGCTTGGAATACACGGTGTTCAGCATATATATTGTTAGCGCAGTGCCCCCCCGCCTTTAAGGCCTAGCTTGCTGGAGTATCTGTTTTTTTTTTAATTATTGTAACTATTCCGTCGTACCCAAGGCTAAAAGGAATAATTCTTGATCCAGAAAGATTAAAAGAAAGGCAAGAATTACCATTCCGTAACAATATTACGCACATTTTCTGTGAAGGCACACCATAGCTTATGTTGTGCAGAAATAACCTTTGGGTGTTTTTCCATTGCTTGAACATTCGGGTTTGCGAAAGCATACAACTCGTTCTCGAGCCATTTACTCTGCTGATGGCCTGTTTCGCCATCACCGTACGGTTCGCTCAGTATGCGCGTGTTGGCGATTTGAGAGTATATGCTGAGAAAGCAAAGGCATGAATTTTACTAACTAGATATAGTTGTCTTTATTTTCGTCATAGTTCGCTGATTATATTTCCACACACCGACGGCGGGATAGCAACAAGGCAGCCGACTTTTTTTAGTTTCCTCCTAATTTCTGCGAAAGCGCGCGAATTGCAGAATAAATGTAGCACACACGATGGGCTTCAGCACACTTTTAGAAGTGCAAGCGTTCTGAGCGTTGCCAGAACAGGGCGTTCTAGAAATCTCTGATGGAACTCCCGACCCGAGCTTCGTCGGTCGTTATTGGCTGGCAGCCTTCACTACACTATGTATCTATCATTGAATCACGGAAACCTGCGTTTATGGGCGGTCTTATATACCGAGTGATATCAGTACAAGGTACGCCTTGGATTTATATTCGAATCTATTATATCACCAAAACAGTTCGGGAGAAGGTGATTCAGGGCGATTTCAATTTCAGATGTGATCAATTACACAAAGCTAATCATTGCAATGCGGCCCCTCTATAATGCGGCCACTTTGCCTGGTATCGAACCCGCAGCGTTGCGGTCGCCAGTGAAACCTATAGCTACTGCAGCAGGTGTTGCAAGCATTTAGGGCATTTGCAACATTGTGTGTTGTTACGTACAGCAGCTATTTAGCCCTCGCAACTGGCACAGTATCTTGCCTTCTACTGCCCTACCATCCCGACCCCCAGTGGCGTAGCTGCCATCCGTTGTGCCCATCATCCACGTTGTGCCCATCATCCACGTTGCACCCATCATCCAGCACAACCCAGCATCCACCATAACACATCATCCACTTTACCAACATGCCCAATACGATATTCCCACGTGATGGTGGAATGCGTTACGGTCATAACAGGTTTGATACAGGGGCGAATGGGTTCTCCTGATTTTGAGTTATTCTGGTTAGGAACATAAAAAAAAAAGAAAAATGTTTCTTGATTCGGACTAGAAAGTATGCTTCTGATATTCGCACAATACTCACAGCTCAAATGATATCTTCCACTTGGTGAATTTCACTACCGCAAATGTAAACTACAGGTCCCCAAACACAGCTTAGGCTATAAAATGCCCATAAGAGAAAAATTGAGCCATTCGTGATACCGGACTTTCAAAGTAAAAAACTTGGTCCCAATCCTGGACGGACGACAAAGAAGGGACGACGCAAGTAACGGCGCTAACAACCGATTAATTTTTTTGTGGCAACCCATATAAATGCCAGAACCTTATACGACCGTGCATGCGCACGCGTGACTGACCGCACGTTGCATGCGTAACATCCGGGATAATTAACGAATATGCGCCCTTGCATTACTTTGTAACTGCCAGTATATGAATTCATGCGTGCGCAACTTCGTTAATTACCTCTGGTGTTGCGCATGCAATATGCGATCTTGCCACGCGTGCGCATGCATGGTCATGTGGTTCTGACATTTACTTGCGTTGTCACAAAAAGAATAAATCGGTTGTTAGTCAGCCCCAGTGCTTGTGTCATCTCTTCTTTGTGGCCCGTCCTGGATTGCGGTGAAGTTTTTACCCCGACAGTTAATAATAATATCTGGGGCTTAACGTCCCAAAACCACGATATGATCATGAGAGACGCCGTAGTGGAGGACTCCGGAAATTTGGACCATCTGGTGTTCTTTAACGTGCACTGACATCGCACAGTACACGGGCCTCTACCATTTCGCCTCCATCGAAATGCGACCGCCGCGGCCGGGATCGAACCCGCGACCTTGGGGTCAGCAGCCGAGCACCGTAGCCACTGTTCCACCGCGGCGGACTGTTTTTACCTCGACAGTTACGTTACGGTGGCTAGTTATGTGTACCGACTATAGGCCCAACCGAATTTATTGAAGCGATAACAGACGCTTGGATTGTCCAAAACTTGCTAACAGATGGCAAAGAGATCGTAGGAGCTGAAAGCATTTGCGAAAGCCTCTCCCGTTCTTGCAACATACCGTCATCCACGATGCTTTAATTACGATTTCGGAGAAGTAATGAGTATCTGGTCGTACAAGCAATGCGGCACCGCCGTTCGGTGCGTGAATAATAAGTTTGCGTTCAGACATTAAAAAACTGCAGCACTAAAACATTTTCTGTGGCGCTGAGATTGTTACGGCATCGTCATACCTCCCCCACAGAACACTTCCGTGTCTGCATAGAAGGCCGCAATCAGTGCTGTCATATTTCTTTGGCATGTAATCGTTCCGGCACAACTTCGAAGCTCGGCTTCGGGAAACGCAGCTCGCATTGCTGGCATTTCGCGAGCTCCTCACGCAAGCTTGCGAGTGCAGTGTAACGGCGCCATTATATTTTTTTCGGTATTGATTTGCCGTCGGTGTCTTTTGGAGTGGGAACAAAAAAAAAAAAGCAAGTACTGATGCGGGCCTCCACGTCCTTGGCGCGCCTTATCGAGCGGCCCGCGCAACCAGCTTCCATTAGAAGCTTTGCGCAGCAGTCGTGCTTCGCATCGTCATTACACGCATGCAGGCACGATACATGTGGTTCTGGGCAGGTGTATGTACGAGAGATAAACGCCGGTGTTCCGTTGCCTCTGCTTATGTAACGTTTTAAATTGATTTCAGCTCAGATTTCAAGAACAGTAAGGAAAATTTCAGGAGAAGCGCCTGGAAAACGCGGACAACCTAAGCTTGGTGTGTGCGTGCCTGACGTATCACCTTTCCTTCCTTCCTTCTTTCTTTCTTTCTTTCTTTGAGGGCCGCACTTCGGGCTCGCGGGCGCCAGGTGTTTTTTCGCGGACACACGCAGAACGCAGACGACACTTGTGAGGCGATACAAGCCTCGCATAAAGAGGCCCTGCAGCACTTTTTGAGCATGGTCAGAAAACGCTGCCGATCGGTAGTCGAGGCTCCCGAGAACACGCGAGCCAAATATTAAAGCGGAGCACGTGGCATGGAATTCGCAATAAATTCTCAAACTCAGCTAAAAATTGCTTTCTCTTCTCTCAACAAATGACGCTACAAGCACAAAAATCCCTCGTCACAGCCATTGTATCAGCCATTGGCCGATTTGAGCATGGCTGCGCGCGGTCGTTAAGCGCTGGACACATGGTGCGATTCGGCATCCGATCCGACGTGCAGCGCCGCACGCGGCGTACGACGATTCACGACACATGGGGCATGGCCTCCGAGATGGCGGGCGCGCGGCGGGTTTTTCTCCGGCCGTCCCAATCGCACGGAGAGAGCGTATTTCCCGAGGTGGGCGTGGCCCGCTCTTTTCTCCGCACCGCGGCACGCGGGATCGGAAAAGCTGCCGCGCTGTTGGCGCAGCTTGCATGTGGCGATGAAAAAAATGGTTTTGCGCTTTTATTAACCTCGCGCTGATTTGCAAATGTCTGGTCAAGGTGTACGAGAGGCCAATGCAATGCCGGGGCCTATCGATTCTCAAATGGTTTTTTTTTTTGCTGTAAGTTTGCGCCGCCTTTATAAGAGCACTTAGAAAAGCGATGCCTCTGCAAGATATCCACATGCGCTAGAAACTTACTATGCTTCGGAATTTGCGGGCTGTATAGTATGGGGGCGCTAGCGAAGGAGAAGAAAAAAAAGAACGATGATGAGGCTGGGCGTGATGACGCCCGGGGCTCGCGCTCGCCCTGCCGCTAAAGACAGATCAGTCGTTGCCGGGCCTTCGTAAATTAAACGCGTTTTTCTTGTCGCCTACGTGTTCTCTGAGGGCTTCGGCCGACCACTGGCCCCCGAGCTCACAATAGATATGTTGATAATGTTGTAAGCTAGATATAAGGCCTGCGACGGAAGCTGTCCGTTTGGAAGCAGTATCGCAAAAAAGCAGGTATCGGTGCTTGCTTCCTTTGTGCATTTTTTCCTTCGGTGTAACAACATATAACCAAATGAAAACACACGTACAGCAGCACTCAAATTTTCCATTAGGAACACTTTGTTTATATTTCCTTTATTAACAACTTGCAGGCACTTCCTTCTATACGGAATGCTTTACAGGCATTGTATAACAGGTGAATGCCGTCACAGCAGCGTAAAGAAGTAAAAAAAGTGACATCGGCATAAAGGAAGCATTATCCGCACAGAGGGAAGTGGCAGAATGTGGCCGTCATGCAGTCAATATGCATCGTAAAACTGAAGCGAAAACTAAGATCATGAAAAAAATCACGCACGCAAAGCTGCTGGTAAACACTGCGCAACGATCATTGCACTGCAATGCATGCGAGGTAATTAAATAAAACAAAAAATGCAAAGACGTAAGAAAAGCATTATTCGCATGAGACAGCTCAGTGCTGCATGAATACAATACCATAAGTACAACTAAAATGTAAACTAAAAATAGGAACTATGCACAGAACGAAGCACAACGAATCTACGCAGTAAATACTGCACGAAGATTACGGCACCACAAAGAAAAAAAACATGCGCACGCTGTAATCCCGCGCACTCTGCGTTTCTGCCGCGGTCTCCGCTGCCGCCGGAATCCCAAGTGAATGCGCCACCTCGCGGTAGCCGGGCGCGTGACGCGATGTACGTTTTTTAGCTGGGGAGCGCGGCGATTGGGACGGCCGGAGAGAAACCCGCCGCGCGCCCGCCATCTCGGAGGCCATGCATGGGGCGAACGAGCAATCAGCGCGCAGGCTCCGCCCACACACGGCACCTCAGCTTGCACGCTCGGAAAACATCGTATCCTCTTCATTAAGTACAAAACAAACAACCTCACACAGTGATGCTTCGTTCTCTAAGAACATTGCCAACAAAGCTGCGCCTTCGCGAACTACAATCATCGCAACAGCTCACATTCACTCACGACTACGAGCGTAGGCCTAGCTGAGGCGGACGCTCTCGATAGCGCCGCTCGAGTTCAAACGCGAGCTGATTGTCGAGCGCTTATTTTTGCGAACACGATAAAAACTTGTGCTCTTATATGACGCGTTTACACGCGCAATAGGTGTTATCGACGGCCTCGATGTGAAGAGCAAGGGTGGGAACGAAGCGAGCCGGTTCGCCGAGACGGCCGGTGCCAATGTTTACCTGTGAAACGGCCTTCCATCACGGCTCACTATCTCGTTGGTGGTTCGAAAACGGACGTTGCCTTGCAGAAATGGCACACTGCAAGCATCACTTTATTCACTCATGAGGTATTTCACGTCAGAAACAGTTTATCCAATGTTTTTCATGCCACCGACAACGGCGATATCCACAAACACCAGGACGATCTGAGCCATCGCAGCGGCGAGGAACGAACCACCGGCACGGGTTGGCACGGGCGCCACCAGTGGCGCCGCTTGTCGAGCTCCCGCGCTGCCATTGGGTGCGGCCGCCCCACCGGAGCGGCAGCCGCGCGGCAACATTTAGCAAGTTGGATGCCCGTGCGGCGTGCGAATCGGCGCTGCATGCTGTTGGAACCTGTTGGACGTCTGTCGTATGCGGCTGTTTGCACGAACAGCCGTACGGCAAATCGCATCCGAATTCGCACCATGTGTCCAGCACTTTACACGGGCCGCCGCGGGGAGGCCGCGACTTGTCCACGCGTGCGCGCGCGCGATCGCACAGAAACGCCGCGTAGTCGAAGAAGAAGAAAAGAGACAAAGTGCTCAAGGTCACGAGGCGCGCGTGACGTATTTTCTTCCCCCGTGCCATCCCTCTCTGCTTCCAGCGCTTTCGTAGGGAACGAGAGAAGAGAGAATGCAGTTGCAGCGTGCGACAAATCTTTGTAACTCCGCTCGTACTGGATGGATTCAAAAAATTTTTGCGGCGGTGAATTCGTGAGACAATAAGCTCCTTTAATTAATCAATTCCATGGCTACTTGGAAAAGTGTTGCAGGGCCCCTTTAAGAAGTCACGGTTTCGCCGCAAGGACGGAGAAGTGTATGGGATAGCGCATATGCAGATCTTATACAAATTAAGAGGAGTATATGCTAAATTTTTCATCATCCCACCTGGCGTAAATCAACAAAATGCTGGCGAAAAGAAACGCAGCGGCTGCAGTGAACGAAACTGTCTACCGCGCCAATGTTAACTGAGCGGTCAGATCACAGTACGTACAAAGGTATGAGTCGTCTGCTAATCTCCTTCAAGGTAGGACGCGCGCGACCATGCCCGGGCGTTCAAAGAACGCAGTTTCTGTCGGAGCCACGCAGCTTCCCCTCTGCTCATTCCCACCCCCAGCTCCTCCCATATGTGGAGAACGCAACGTTCGCATGAAACCCTGATTTCAATTATAAACCACTTTGTAGCATATCCTAGCCCTGACTGGTTCATTATGTCTTTCCAGAACATCCGCCTTCGGTGGTAAAGCCAATAAAGAAAAAAAAAACATGGTTGATCCCTCCATCATAGGAATCGGTATAACGCGTAAGTAAAACGTGTCCTTACAGAAGTAGTTGAATGTTTACTGTACATTGATATAAGAAAGCTTGCACAATGCCTAATGGTATTTGGTACCCCCTTAACGTGGATGCACTCACGTTGACGCCTGGTGGTACATCTCCATCCCCATGATTAGCGTCCATGATCAATGATTAAATAAAAACCGTTGTAGTAGCTGGGGCCAGGCCCGTAGCCAGGGTTAGGGGCCCGCCCCACCCTTCCGAAATCTGGATTGAGGGGGGGGTGTTTTACCGAGAAAAAGGAAGGAAAATAGCTGGGTTTTCAAGGTTTTGAACAGGTTCCCCCCCCCCCCCCGAAAAAAATTTCTGGCTACGGGCCTGGCTGGGGCACATAACGGTGTGAGCGTAATCAGAAATTGGTGTGACAGCCAAGAGAGCGTCGCTTGTGAAAGGTCATGGGTGAATGGCCAAGGATGAAAGGTCATGGGTGAATGCAATGTCAAGGAGTAAATGGCAGGGTGCCTGTTCCTGACATTCTGCTGTAAACGTGTGTCCCAGTTTATAGGCAGGTAAATTGAAGTCACCGGTTGGGAGCAGCCGGCGGTTGGGCTTTTTGTTTGCTTCAAAGTATCGACTCTAAGAATGAGACAGGTGAGTTTGGCGGTCGGTGAACTGTACCGAGAAAGTTCGGTGACGTTCCAATATGCGTTTCACACCAAGCGCTTTCGTGTCCTGCGATGCCGTCTAGTGTATTGGGTTCAATATCGTTCTTTCATTATAATTGCGACGCCGCCTCCTCGAGACTGTCGATCCCGACGCACTGTCTTGTATTCCCGGAGGTATAACCTCATTATCTTGAATCTCTGAACGCAAACACGTGTCCGTGATTGTAACAACATGAGGATAATAACTGCCCAAAATGTATTGTAAGGCTGCGGTCTTATTGACGATGCTTCTAGCGTTAAAGTTGACTAACCGGAATTCCTGATGCCCTCTCCATTTCGTTCAATCCTGGCTTGCTGCTGACCGCGTGGTGTTATTACGCCTAACTTTGACTCGACGGTTTTTTTCGTCGCCCCAACTGTACACGTCAGTATCGATGAACAGTTCCTCATAATTAAGACGTACACGCTGTCCTCGCTTTCGTTCATCCTGCGCAGAATTCCAGAGTAGCTTGCGTTTGGCAACTGTTTCCTTCCTGTAGTTATCAGCAATAGATATTGACCAGTTCCCTTCAGTTTTTTGCAGTTTTTATACACTTTTGATTTTTTCTCTGCAATCGTAAAGCTTCAAAATAACAGGTCACGGCTTGGTCTGCCGCTTCCCAATCCTGTGTATTGATTCAACTGCGTGCAGTTTTACGTTCGGTTGTTTACCAAGTAAGTCGGTAAGCACCTTTGTCGATAGTTCTTCTGTGGTTTTTTTTTTTTTTTTTTCGCCTTCCGGAATTTCGAAAACCATGAGGTCATTTCGTCGGCTTCTGGCTTCTAGTGACACGAGCCTATCGTGCAGCATTTTTACAGTCGGGTTCGGGTTCTTGTTTGTCTTATTCAACTCGGCGATCACTTTGCCTTGGTCCTTGACAACCTGTACCACTTTCTCAGCTTGTTTCCTTCTTTCGCATACCACGCCTAAATCAGTTTTGATAGCCTGTTGCCCATCAAAGCAGATCCTTCGAAAAGCACTGGTGTATTAGGACCTGGACTCGCTTCAATGTCACCAGATAGCAACACACATAGAGAAGCGAATGACAAGTAAAGACTTTCGGGCACGGCAGCACTACAAGTGAAGCGATTGTCGCTCTTATAACCATAGTACGAATAGAAACCAACCTGTTCAAGGAACAGAAGACGAGTTAATAATAATAATAATATCTGGGGTTTAACGTCCCAAAACCACACTATGATTATGAGAGACGCCGTAGTGGAGGGCTCCGGAAATTTGGACCATCTGGTGTTCTTTAACGTGCACTGACATCGCACAGTACACGGGCCTCTACCATTTCGCCTCCATCGAAATGCGACCGCCGCGGCCGGGATCGAACCCGCGACCTTCGGGTCAGCAGCCGAGCACCCTAACCGCTATACCACCGCGGCGGACATAGTAGACAAGACAGGACGAAGTTCCCATGATGCTTCCGTAGGATCTGGCGCCGAGGGAGTCGCTGACAGGCACTTCCCAGTCGAAAACGGCCATATCAGGAACCGGTGCCGGCGATACACGTGTTGAAAATACGCTGTCATGGCGAGATGCGCAGATGAACAGCACCTGTTCAAGGAACGGAACACGAGTTACAGGTGATATGGCTTCTGCGGTGGCACCGTGATGTTATCAGTGACTTACGCGAACAACGCCGGTAATTCAGAGGGCAAAGGGTCCCTACCCGTGCCAAACTATCACTGTTGCCACGTCATTCACTTCTGCTAGGGCATGTCCATATACTGGTCTGCTGCGGTGGTGTAGCGGTTACGGTGCTCAGCTGCTAACCAGACTGTTCCGGGTCGCGGGCTCGATCCCGGCTGTGGCGGTCTCATTTCGATGGAGGCGAAATGCTAGAGGTCCATGTACTGTGCCACTCAGTGCGCATTAAAGAGTTCAATAAGAAGAGATGGTCAACATCTCGGAGCCCTCCACTACGAAGTGACTCACAATCATATCCTGTGTTTGGCTCATAAATTCCCAGATATTATTACTATTACCTCCACAAAATGTGAACCGTAAGTTCATATTGAAATACAGTTATACAATCACTTTTACCGTCGAGAGCGCTGCTCTAAGCTTGAGATGTCGGTCGGCAAAGTCAATGTTGCATCTCGCGCAGTGTACTTATGAGAGGTTTCTTTCTATTTCATTGTTTTGCTTTTCAGGATTGCTGTAGCTTCTTGTGTCCTGATTGCCAGCGACGCCATAGACATTGAGCATTCATAATTAGCTAATATTGACAAAATTTAATTACTCGCGTAGGATAAATAAGGTTCCCGTGGTATAATTCGTCACGTTGCATAATAAATGCCACAGGTTAATCCACAAATAATCAACGGAATTTTCATTGGCATTTGGACATTATAATCGCTCGCATGTTCGTTTAATCCGCGAAACATTTCAAAGGGGAGTCCCTTAATTTTTAGGAGTGCATTTTAAAGCTTCCTGTTCAGAAAAAAAAAAAAGCAAGGACGAAGGCGTATTGGTCGAAATCCCGGTGGCTCGAGAGAAGTTCTCGGTCGCCGATTTTTTTAAACCGTGGCGCAAAAGGGGATAAAAGTAGAGCGACCGCGAGCGCTCGAAAATTCAATTCTCATGCGTGCTCTTCTATTGCAAAACACGCACGCACCCACGCATGCACACGGAGGCACACGCGCGCCCAAGGGCTTGACGACGCTCTGATAACTAGATTCAGTTTGCAGCAGTGACAGCTGCCACTGCCAGTGCGGCCGACCTGTCGTGTGCAACTGTTTGCACAGCTGCTTGAAAGCGGACGCTCGATTCCAAGATATCACAGCAACCCGGATGGTTAGGTATACAGCCGAGTGCTTATCAAACTTGTCTGAGAGCCAGTGCTATTACAGTAATTCGCGCAGGTGAAGGCAGATATATATATATATATATATATATATATATATATATATATATATATATATATATATATATATATATATATATATATATATATATATATATATATATATATATATATATATGCCATGGTCGGCGAATAGTTTTTTTTTTTGTGCAGAATATAGGTGGTCACTTGTTTGTGGCGATTGATATCGCAAAAAAGCATGCTCACGTTTAATCACACTCGTCTAATATATTACCGAACTTTAAGTACACCACCTCCTCTGAATAAAGGAAAAAAGCGTGTAGGGCTAGTTTTACACACGCCAAAGTTCTTGCACATGCACTTTCTAGTATGATCACAAAACGCAGGGACCGGAAGGCAGGGGCCGGGAAAATGTCCGTAATAATGGTGATACGTACGTACATTGTTACAGTACATGTGTGCTTACTACACACACACACGCACACACACGCACGCACACACACACACACACACACACACACATATGATGTGCGTGTGTGTGTGTGTGCGTGCGGGAGCGCGTCTGTGTGTTTGCGTGCGTGTGCATGTGTGTGTGTGTGTGTGTATGTGTGTGTGTGTGTGTGTTTGTGTGCGTGCGCACGCGCGCACTACCAACACGCGATCACTTCCAATACCTAAAAGAATGCAGCGTACCTTTGACGCTGTTGGACAGTTAATAATAATATCTGGTGTTTAACGTCCCAAAACCACGATATGATTATGAGAGACGCCGTAGTATGCCAATGGAGGTTACACCTGATGGACATCGCGTACACCAAAGTTCTGGCCAGAATAAAGCCAGCCGGCTGGTTCCACTATTACACCTGATAGACATCGTGGAAACCTAACGTTCGGCCAGACTAAGGCCAGCTCACTGTTCCAAGTTTATGCGCACCATAGGGAAATGTATAGCAAACAATACCACTGTTGAGGGTACCGAACGCACATTCACGCAGCATGTCTCGATAGAATTGCAAATGAGCGTGCGCTAGATATTGCAAGAAGTTGCCACTTGATTCGTCGTTGTGACTAATACATCAGAAGCGGTCATTACGAAAGCGATACCTACGCCATGTTCTCGTATGTATGCGCATATAAGCATCGTTGATTACTTGTTTCTGGTGTCAGCGATCGTTGCTAGGGAACGGGCCAGAAGATACCTCAGCCTACGCCGAATAACAACTTTAGGAAGCGTCGTTACAATGAAAACGAGGTTATACTCAATGCATTGCCAGACGCCGTTATAATTGAGAAAATCCTAACGAATATTCGTACATAAAGGGAAGAAAAACTATGAAAACATTCCCGGATATCTGAGCACGATTTCTCGCCTGGCTAGCTACTGCAGCTAATCGATGCGGCCTATTGTATATTAAACGGTCACTTATGCACTTAATTGACGCGTACACTAGCACACACATGCGCGCACGCGCACACACAAAGGAATTATTGATCTAGTTCCGGTAAAGCTAGTTGCCCTTAGGGAACACCAGCAGCACTTCCATATTGCGCAGCATTGTCCTTGGGAACACCAGCAGCACTTCCATATTGCGCAGCACACAGGCGGAACGTTGCCACAGGGCTGCGTGTAGTTGCCGCAGCTCCAGCATCAAGCCGCGTTGATAGTGCAGCGTTGGCTTCGCAGACTGCCACTCTGAGAAGTGCCGATGGTAACAGGGTTGCCGTTGGGTGGACATGAAAAGGCGCCAGAACTCACGCCAAAAGTAGCCAAAGTAGCCATGTCATTTGATATTATCGCTGAATTTCTAGCCAAATAGAACAGAAGCGATATTATCAACAGAGTCTTTACTATTGATGATTAAATAAAGCCATTTTCCAATAAGTAGAAGCACAAGTTTAAAAAAGAGCCATGGCGCCAACTGAAAATTTTCGTCGCCAACGGGGTCCAAAAGTAGCCAATTTGGCGCAAAGTAGCCACCAAAGGCAACCCTGGATGGTAGCACGCAGGACGTGCTCTAGGTCTTTCAGACAATTACATGTCGACCACGCTGGAGGGTCTGTGGATGTAATTTTACTCCTTGGGGCAGTTTGTGTAGGCCACGTTTAGTCACGGTGACTGCAGGTTTCTTTCAGTAGGTTTCCTTGTCGTGTCCGCCGCGGTGGTATAGCGGTTGGGGTGCTCGGCTGCTGACGCGAAGGTCGCGGGTTCGATCCCGGCCGCAGTGGCAGCATTTCGATGGAGTCGAAATGGTAGAGGCCCGCGTGTACTGTGCGATGTCAGTGCACGGTTAAAGAACACCAGATGGTCGAAATTTCCGGAGCCCTCCACTACGGCGTCCCTCACAATCAAATCGTGGTTTTGGGACGTTATACCCCAGATATTATTACGTTTTATTGTCGCGAAAATAAAAGGCAGGACAAATGTAGACACACAATGACACACAGCGCGCCACCCTGCACGTTTCTTCTTGCCTGCCTGAACCTCACGGCAGATGGGCCTACAAGATGGGCCCACATTATGTAACGCTGAAATTCGGATGGAGGTGGGTGTTTTACGGAGAATAAATAATGAAAATACGGGTTTTTCGGGACCTTAAACAAGTGCCCCGTCACCCACCCCCAAAAAAGAATTCCTGGCTACGGGCCTGGTGTAACGGTCCGCACTGGTTGCTTGCGTGTCGTCACAAAGATCGCTGAGGGTGCCAGGCGAATGCAGGCACTATAGTCGCCGCATATTTTCTTTGCAGATGTGTAACAATCGTCTCTAGTGCACGGTATTGTGCTGCCATAGTGTCAATCAAGGTCGTTAAAGGTAAGCAATAACGGGATCATAATATCATTGCGAGCACAATTCGAACGCATATCGTCCTTTCGTTGCCGTTTCGTACCCCTGAACAACACACATTTTATTTTTATTTTTTGACCACCGATTCAACCGTGTTGAAACAAAGAACGACATAGGCACATTTGAAACGAAATGCATTGTACTAAAGCGCTGTTAAAAAGACTAGCTCTTTCGCTGCCGGATTTGGTGACATCTTCAGTAGGGTAATAATATGCAAGTGTGAGTGCTGCCATATGCCTACACAGTTCCATAGGAAAAACGGGTCCCTGACGAAGCCTGTTACTAAAGAGCACTGGAAATGGTGCTTGCAGCAATGCAATAAAAAAGAAATAAAAGTTGAACAAGTGTACTCAGTCAAATCTGCTGCTGGGCAATTGGTTAAAGCCATGGTGGCTCAACCCCTTGCTTACTACTTTTGCTTTCTGAAGTAATACTAAAAGGGGAGCCAGTTGGTACACATTCTTCGTAATAACTTTTTTAGCGCAGACTAACACACGGACGAAGAAAGAGAAGTCGTCCTCTTTTATTTCGCACTGCTACGTAGTTCTTAACTAGCGTATTGGGTCTAAGTGGGAGCAGTACCGCTGACGTATGTCAAAGTTTGTTAAAGGAGTATTGTTAAACAAACTGCCAGAATTTCCTTCATAGATCATATAAGGCAACATATCAGAATGAAGGCAAAAATAAGGCAGAAACAAAGCAGCAACTGTTGCTGCCTTGAGGCAGACAAGACCACTGGGGCAAACGTTGGCCTCAGCGACAGCCCTCGTTCAAGAATTTTCTCATCTGTTTGTGTAGGACTGTTTGTCGAACCAAATCATTCGATATTGTAAGCAGGTTTTGATAATGAAATGAAGCTAAAGAACAACCAGTCGTACTCTCTGAATGAGACTATCGACGCCTGAGTGGCCATTACATTTCCGTCACCGCGTTCGAGTCAGAGCGTGGCATGTCCCCTCCAAAGGTCGTTACCGAAGACATTTGGAGGGCGGAGAAACTATACGGGCGGCCAATTCGTCTAAAAGCCGGGGGGGGGGGGGGGGGCATCGCGGAATGCACGCGATCACGAAGGCAAGACCGCAAATGCACGCTTGCTCTGGGGAACGTAAGTGCAATGCCTGTTGCAAAAGACTGCACGCCTCCTCCTGTAGGGCATGGTTGACTCGCCTGCGGCAACGGATAGGCCATCGTTAGGGTGACCGATGGCTCCTAGCCGCCGCTGCCCTTGATAAATGAATGCTTCCTGTCAGTGACATATAGGACGTTCACTCTTTCGCCCAGTGATTCCTGTAATGGGCCTGCTCGTATTTCGGAAAGCAACGGCGTCACTACGTGCGTTCTCCTATGTCGAGGAAAGGTTCTTCGCTTTCCTGTCTTTGTCCCGTTACGCTGAGAAAACTTGTAATTGTAGTAAAAAAAGCTGTTGGCTGACCGGTTGGAAGGAAAACACATGCTGACTGCCCGCTACTTGATCGGAGCTGGGTACGAGTTCGCATGTCATCAGTATTAACCGCAAGTAGAGAACTACTAATAAAGAAATCAGACACAGAGTAACCGTAGGTGCCGTGTAAAAGGAAAAGAAAGTGTAGCCGTAGCGCTCGGCGTAAGTTTATGAACTGTCGTGGCATATTTAGTATTTCATATTTCTTTCGGACCTTTCATATCAGAGCACTTACGAACTAACTGTACAGATCTGCAAAATATTAAGGCATTGCTGGTCTGCTTAAAAGAATACACGCTTCCAATTACAATTATTACGCATACTATATACAACTACTACAACTGCACAACTGCGTATACGGATGCTTCTGCATGGGCAAGAACGTATCCGCAATATTGCCATTCAATGTAAATTGGAAAAAAATACGCAGTAATTTTGCCCACCTGCCAAATGATTCCTATATAATAATGCGCCTGGGCACAAGCGTTTATTCATGTTTTCTTGTCTTTTTGCCACTAATTTAACATTATAGTCCCTACCACACTTACTGAATCCATAATGTGGGCTTGTGAGGTATGATAAACTAATAAATAAAACACCACTACGCCGCGAGTTGTTATGTGAGCGAGAATTTGATGCGCGCATACCTCGAGCTGTTGTGCAAAGCGTAAGCCTGAGTTATGCCGGTAATCTCGCAGCTGGCGCTGCAGCACTGCAGCACTGCAGCGCACGACGCGCTCAAAGACAAAGTGCTCTCGCATTTCGACCGTTCTGGCGCCACCCGAGCGCTGGCTACCTTTCAAGTGCTTCGCTGCCCATTGACATTCCTGGCCCCCTCGACGACCATTAGGCAACTCTGGAAAGTACCGCTAATCACAGTTCGCCCACTTCGTCGAGCTTCTTCATTCTGTGCGCAATCGGGTCACATTCGTATAGCGTGCGGCTCTCATTAGCGAGGCTGGATTCTGTGGACAAACACGAGAATTCCACTTCGTTACGACCCACGATCGTGAATGGTACAATGCAGGCATTCGGTCTCCTATTCAGTGCGCTCAGTTATTGATTTATCCATAAATCAGTCATTAATTGATTCATCCATTAATCCATAAAGCGAATGATTAATGAATTAATTATTTTGTACTGGAAACACCTCCACCAAACATAATGGAAACGCTAGGCTGAGAGTGGTGTAACATATTTTAATATAAAGAAACGAACAATACTTCAATACTAGCCAAAAAATCGCCGACCGCGTACAGCAATCAACGGTCACGTGGGCGGGTACATCAGATCGTACATGTTTTTGCCGCTAGAGGCACCACATGCCATTCTTCGCCATTTTCAATGAAGAAATAAAAATGTAAAGCCACCTCTCACGAAAAAAAAACAGGGTTGGTTTGACTTAATGCGACGGACACTCTTTCCGTCAGTGAGTCATCTCATTTCATGTTCTGGGCAGTTGTCGGTCCCTTTAAACGAAGATTCACGGAAGAGAGAAGCGGAGGCGAAACGCCAGGGAATGCGAAGGTAACCCTCATCTTCGGAAGACTCAGACGCAATCCGAGCGCCAACAAAGACAGGCGAACCCGCAGCTTCGACTCAGACAAACAAAAGCCAAGCATCGACAGAGGCAGGTGAATGCTTAGCTCTGCTCCGCAGCGTTTGTACAGTTTACACGGTGTGGAACTGGCTGGATTTTCTTCTCTGCGGCCTGGGTGCGCTTGTTGATGTCGAGTCGTGGAGCCTCAGTGCACACTTTCTGCCAGTACAATGCATTAGAGGAATCCTGCTATGTGGGAGAACTTTTTTTTGTGTTCATGCCATGATCCGTAAACATTTACCGACAACTGCAAGTACACAGAAGTGATGTGGTAATAATACCGAGGTAAAAAAAAAAGTACGCGATATCAAGAACACACTAGGAAACACCCAAGAAAATTCCTTATTTTGGACTAAAACGTCAGCCTGTGTTGCGCGAGTTCAGCTAGAGTGCACTACTACCGCCGTAAACAAGGCCAGGTTATTCGAAATTGAGTTTGAAGCGGAGTAAACAATCTGGACAGGTGTCGCTATGTTTCGTTTATTAGGTTCATGTATGTCGTCCCACGGTTTACGTAAACAAAACTTTCTTTTTTTCGCCATTACGCGCTAACGAAGTTTTACCGTGGCTTAATAGAGGGGGGAGGGAGGTAACGAAGAATTACGGCATACCGTCATGTGTACTTTCTCGTTGAAGAATAGATAAAGCGAGATATACATACATTATTCAGCTTTAACCAAAGGATACCGCGCTTGGTTTGTGCCTGCATCACCCACTTTCAGGATTGGTTCAGGTGCGGTAGCGCCTACGTGCGTTCAGCCCACGCGTCCAGAGCGCCGCGAATAAAGACAAAACAGAAAGATAATCGAATCACCGCGCTCTCGCGGCTTTCATAACCCGAGCGGATCATAACGTGATTAGCGAGCTGCAGAACCCCGACCGCAAAATGCTGATGCATTGAGTAACGCGTGAGCTGCGGCAGCTGCGTTTGTCTGCTGGCTCTTGATGGGTTGCGACGCCTCGAGTGCTGTGCAGGCATGCCACTTGTATTTCTTTCTTTCTTTCTTTCTTTCTTTCTTTCTTTCTTTCTTTCTTTCTTTCTTTCTTTCTTTCTTTCTTTCTTTCTTTCTTTCTTTCTTTCTTTCTTTCTTTCTTTCTTTCTTTCTTTCTTTCTTTCTTTCTTTCTTTCTTTCTTTCTCTCTTTCTTTCCTTCTTTATCTATCTATCTATCTATCTATCTATCTATCTATCTATCTATCTATCTATCTATCTATCTATCTATCTATCTATCTATCTATCTATCTATCTATCTATCTATCTATCTATTTATTAATCTGTTTAATACTTTTGTGCATACACCAACACCTATCTTCTACAGGGTTACCGTTGGGTGGACATCAAAAGGCGCCAGGGCTCACGCCAAAAGTAGCCAAAGTAGCCATGTCATTTGATATCATCGCCAAATTTCTAGCCAAATAGAACAGAAGCGGTATTATTAACAGAGTCTTTACTATTGATGAATAAATAAAACCATTTTGAACAAGTAAAACCACAAGTTTAAAAAAGAGCCATGGCGCCAACTGGAAATTTTCGTCGCCAACGGGGTCCAAAAGTAGCCACTTTGGCGCAAAGTAGCTCCCAACGGCAACCCTGACTTCTAGAATGTTCCTGCGCTCAATGCTCCTCTTAAGCTCGAAAAAAGTTGATGACTTCGCCGCCTCTTCGCAAAGGCATCACGCAACGTTTACACGATCCACAAGTCCTGAGGACTGCAACTTATCGATGGCGCTATGGTCAAAATAAAAAATAAACTCAAATGGAAATTATTTCGTGCTCGAAACCCCAATACGATCTTGAGGCGGTGGACTGTTGGTTAATTTTGAACAGCTGGGGTTTCCGAAATGCGAGCATAAATATAAGAACAAGGGTGGTGTTGATTTTCGCCTCAATAGAAATGCGGCCACCGTAACCGGGAGTCGAATCCACGACCTCGCGCTATACCGTTACGCCGCCGCGTCTGGCGGCTCTCTGCTCAAGTGCGCTTAACAGAGTTGAGCCGTGCTCGTGCGAGCTTGAATGAGCACACTTCTGCTCAACTGTGCGAAACGAATAGGATAAAAGGCCACTTTCTCGGCGCCTTGTTATAAAACGGGACACCTCCGAAAATAGTCAACTCTGACCTACTTGCAGAGGCGTTGCGATTCAATGTTGATGGAATTGTTGAATGGCCAGTGGTTCAGGCAAGCAAGCGGATATCAGGACGGGAGAAGTACAGCAAGAAAGACTGATGCCCAGCATACGCACGCGAACGCTAGAAATTATTTCGTCCGCTGAACGATTTCCCGATAGATCATTAACTAACGAGGTTGTATTGGGCCCTTGGCCTGACGCCAACAGTGCAACTGTGGTCGTGAGTGGTCGCAACCTTTATACAGGCAACTGAGCTGGCTGTGCGGGTTTTCGCCACCTTTTCGCCACCTCGACGGGACTGTATACATATACTCACCTCCCTAACTCAGCATTGTCATTCATTACTCTTTTTTCTTCCCCGTTCCCCTCCTTCCTGTGTAGAGTAGAAGGCTAAAGCATAATATCGCTCAGGCCGGCCTCTCTGGCTTTCTGTAAATAAACCCGTCGCTCTGATATCATTGTAGTAGCTACAAGTATTAGCAGGAGTACAGTTCACAATAAAGGCTTTTAAACGAAAGCAGGAAAACATGACAATGAGGTAGTCAATAATTGTGTGGACTTCAATAGACGAAATAATAGCGGAATGAAAAAAAAAAAATCTCGTCAGACCAAAATATATCGATCCCCGACTCAAAAGATACTGCCGATAAAGATGGTGATTATCATCATCACACCAATCGTCATCCTCATCAGCCGTGCTCCCATAAAGGAGTAGACGATGAGATTCAGATAGGGAAACGTTTGAGAAGAAGAGGCTACAATTTGCAGCGCTTCCGAGGAGCGGCCGTGTCTGCCAGGTGCTACGGGATCTGGCAGAAAGAACGAAATGCAGCAAATAACACTCAATCTGCTTTTATCGCGTGCTTTCTGCACCGCCAGTGTTCGCTTGCCACGGCTTTCTGACCAGCTGTCCCTTCGTAAAATCCGCAGCCTAGAAGCGTGGGCTGCGTCGACAGCGAGCTACAGGAATCCGATCTGAAGGGCACTTGCTCCAAAATAGCGTACGAAAGTCTTTCATGTAATGCCTTGAACATCTCGTGTTGACCTGTTCTTTGTTCTAAGCACTAGCAGGAAAATGAAACTTGCCGCCTTGTGCAGTATTAGAGGTGGGAGTCATGGGCGTCGGCAGGGGGGGTGCAAAAGGGGCACTCGCCCCCCCTTCAAGCCACGCCAGCACTTGCGCCTCACCCAAGCTACACCAGCCCCCCCCCCCCCCTGCCGCAATGCAACACGGGTTTGCACCCCCAAAACAAAATCCTGCCGACGCCCATGGTGGGAGTTGAGCAAAATGATACGAATTCATCTGAGACAACAAATTCGCGCTGCGTCCTGTCTGTTTCCTTCACCTCACGCAGCTATCTCATCGAAAGCCTCTTATTTCTCGGTCATCTCCGCAAAAACTTGCGCAATGCTCATTCTAACGTACGCGCATTAGCATATATCACTAATGATCACCCACAACTAGAGCATGTATCTCGTCCACGTGGTCGCCATATCAAGATTATCTACTCCGTATGTTGGAAGCCATTCAGAATAGGGCAGCGGTATGTGTCTCTGGCAACTACGAATACAATTCAAGCATTGCCCTAATAAAACAAGACCTTGGATTTCAGTCACTGGAAGAACGACGCGTCATTCGCTGTTTTATGTTTGTTCCGCAGCTGCATTTATAGTAATAAATTTCACTCTTTGGCCGCTTCATGAATCCCGGCCGCGGCTGCTGCATTTTCGATGGGGGGCGAAAATGCTTGAGGCCCGTGTACTTAGATTTAGGTGCACGTTAAAGAACCCCAGGTGGTCATTCCGGAGCCCCCCCACTACGGCGTCTCTCATAATCATATGGTGGTTTTGGGACATTAAACCCAAGATATTATTATTATTATTATTATTATTATTATTATTATTATTATTATTATTATTATTATTATTATTATTATTATTGCCGCTTCATGCTCCTGTGCGCACCTCTGGAACGCATTCACAGAGCACGTAGTTTCATGCGCATTCATGGTCACACGGAGGCATTTAACTCATCATCACTACCTAGAGCTATTGCACCCTGGAACGGTCTGCCAGATAATTTGTTGCAACAGTACTTCTTAGCAGACTAGCTTGGTTCATACTTGAAAACTCAACTTGCTGCGCAAGCATAAGGAAAATAGGAAAGGAGAGAGAGGGGGGAGGGGACGCGCATGCGCAGTGGGGGTGCGGACGCCGCGGAGAGGGATGCCTAGAGGAGAGAGAGGGGGGGAGCGTAGGAGAGGAGGTGTGTGGAAAGGGTTTGCACATGCGCACTAAGGGTGGTCAGGACGCACACCACCACCACCACCACCGGATTGAACTCCGCCATAAGCTGCTTCGCATGTAAAAAGAAGGGAGACAGGAAACTGCGCTCTTTCCTGTCTCCCTTCTTTTTTCCTTATGCTTGCGTAGAAAGTCGAGTTTTCTGCCAGATAACATCGCATCCATCTCTAATGGTGAAACCTTCCGTGATAACTTAATTTCGTTGCATTTTAGTATTGTATAACACTGTTGCACCTTGCCGTTTGTCATCTTTCTCTTGTTTGTGTTCTTGCTTTTTCCTCTTTTTTGTTTTGCCTTTTTTCTCTTTATTTTTTCTAAGGCGAAAGCCTTAGATGCCTCATGAAACGGAAAAATTTGACCGTCGGCGGCGACCGTCCCGCGGCGTCGGGGACGAGCGATGCAAAAAAATGATCGTCACGTGATGACGTCACAGATAGCAAAAAATGTGTCGTCATCACGACGTCACAAAATCTCGCTTGGCTTCATGTGA